>CANUEX010032201.1:0-23301 GCA_948099535.1 Jatropha multifida | reverse complement strand
TGATTTTAATAATTGGATTTAAGTTAATTTGATTACTCCTTTAATCATTAAAGTAATAAATAAATCCATAATAATTGATTTACTTTAAAAGTATAAGTAATAACATTTGATGAAAGTAGAGTATAAATATGAACCGTGAATAAAACAATAATAAAGAAACTAAATAGATTTTAATCCTTACCTAAACTAAAGTATGAATTTCAAAATAACAAATAAATCATAAAGGATTTAAATTAGTTAATCTAATTAAAAATATAAAGAACGTAATTATAATAAAGGACTGAATATGAAATGTTAATTTGATATTAAGTTGAAGAAGCTCAATAAACTATTGTGAAAGCCTGGTTGATCTGTGGAAATCAACTTCTTGCTTTTAGGTGAGTAATAATATATAATGTTTTACCAAATTCATTACTGCATAATTTATTTTATGCCTTGTGCTTATTATTTCTAAATTCTTGCATACATAGTATGTGGATGAATGTTTGTGTAATGATAAATGCTGTGAACAACTGGTTTGTACATGATGATATGCGATTGCTGTGTGTGAGTTGGAATGATGTGAATCACCTGGGTTGAGAGCACGGATATGGTGAGAATGCCGTCAGTGGGCCATAAGCAGTGGGAGTGGCGCCCCTCTTTGTGCACTCTGGATGATGACACGTGTCATGAAAAAATATTTTTACAAAGGAAATTGTTTTGCGAAAAATATTTTTATCTGATTATGGTTTTGCCCGAATGGGAGTGGACTCCCTGGGTGCACAAGTTACAGGATTATGAAATCATATGATATGATATGATGGATATTAAAGCATACTTGAGGAGAGCATGGTCTTGTTAAGGTGATTTCTCTGACTAACAACCACTTGATGTGCATATGGTTGCAGTTGTTTGTGAATTATATGATTGACATTGTGTGAATGGAGAATGTTCATTTAGAAATGCGTTAAGTATCATTTGTAAAAATCATTTAGGATATTATAAATCATTTGTAAAAATTTGGAGTTTTAGTTTTCCATCCTTTCAAGGTTATTTAAAAGAATGTTTAAATGTGTAAAATATAATCATTTAGGATTCTTTATAATTAGTACAGTAGTAGAAAATTCACAGTTATGATAAGATTTTATGATTGTAATAATAACATTAAGTGTATGTAAAATTTTATGGGAACGGTTGAGTTGAATAAAATAAAGCCTCGTAATAGTTTGAATCAATAAAAATATAATGGGTCAACTTGTAGAATATTTTCACATAATTATGGTGTTAAAATCAGAGATTAAGCTTACTACGGATCTTGGTGGCTTTAAACTTTCCCAGACCCTAGTGCCGGTCTGGCCCATGGAAACGGGTTGTGACATTAACAGATAAATAAAATTATATATACTTCTAATTAACTTATTTTCAATAGATTTATTATATTTATTAATGGAATTAAGTCAAGAATATTAACCGGTCCAATAATAACCAAAATGAGAACTTTTTTATTTTGAGGAACCAACTCGTCAACCAATCATTGAGCTGTGAAAGGTTTATTTTTATCCCAGGCGTCTTAATTTAGAGAATAATCACTTTAATTAAATTTTCTTATTTTAAAATTATGTCTTAAAATTTCTGTTCAATTTTGGTGTTTCTAACATAAAAGTGATTTGGACGAGTTTTCGGTAAAAAAATTATCAAAACTATAACATGGTATTGTTATGGATCTAACTTTTTCATATGCGGTGTTGGACATGAAAAAAATGATATACAACTTAGCTAAATGATCTCATTCCACGTAGACATGTCTGTGAATTTTTTATTTTGTATTGCCAATTTTGGAATTTCCAAATCATGTCGATTGGGCGTAGACATTTATGTCCACGTGGAATCCTGTCATGCAGGTAGGTTGGAATTTTTTTTTTCACATTAGATACCACACGTGAAATAGTGGGTCTCACAATAACGTCATGATTTCCAATTATTTTTAGCCGTAAATTCATCCGGTCAATTTTATGTTATAAACACTAAAATTAAAGGAGTTTTAAGATATAATTTCAAAATAAAGGACCTTGAAAAAATTACCAATAAATTGAGGAATTTTGAGTGAAAATAAGCATGCGAGTATTGACTAATCACCGGCGTAACTGAAACTCAATCTGCTATATATATAAACACACACTGATCATACCATTTCAAGAATGGTTGCTGTATCTTTGGTTAAATGCACCTAAGTTTATATAATGATACCTGGGCCAGTCAAACCTTGTATTCATCATGTTTATTTTCTTTTTTTGGGTTATTTATTCTGGTTCTATAAATAATAAAATAAATTATATTTCCATATACTGAAAATTTACATTTTTGACTTCAAAGGGTACAAAGTGATTTTTATTTCAAATCCCTTCTTAAATTATTACAACGAGAATTTTTGCTAATACAGTAAAAAGTATAAAAAATGACCAAAATTTTTTTTATTGCATTACTCAAGGTAATAAATCCAGTAAACAAGAGAGAATAGTATCCCATAATTGAAAGCTAGCATGACGGTAGAACACTTCAACCAACGTATAAACTCCCTCGTTAGCCTGTCTCCTAACTCATAAGACATTAACATCCTGCCTAACTTCAAGAATAGCCTTACAATATGAGATTATTAAACCTAAAGTGGAAAAGTCTAAAGAATTCGCTTTCAAAGCAAAATAATAATAATAATTTGTGAAGACATAAATAGAACCTCTGCCTGGCCAATAGTCCCTCACGTGAATAAGACATTTACCAAGTGCCAGAGCTTCGGCAATGGAAGGAATATCGCCACTTTCATAATAACCTAATATAGCCTGTAAGAACGAGGCTTCATTATCTTCCTAGACAACACCAAATCCCATAAGACCAACATCATGGAAGATGGCTCCATCGACATGAACATGTCAATCATCTAAGGTATCTAGAATCTGAGCAGGGACACGAAAGAGAGCAGTGTTGGACTGTTGCTGCCCCGCTGGGATTAGGAGCTAAAACTTAGCATTAATTAGGAGAATTTTTGCTGGGATTCATATTTTCATTATGGTTATAAGTTGTTAATTGTGTTTATAGAATAAAACGTTCAATTAATACAAAGTTGGGGGGCAAAATAGAAAATATTTTATCAAAGATTATAGTTAAATTAACTTTTTAATCCTTGTGCAAAGTTAGTTGTATTTATATAAATGAATTGGGGAGTAATAAAAGTCATTTATTTAATAAATAATAATTATTATTATTATAAAAAATAAATTATTTAAATATTTAATTTTAGAAACCTTTCAAACATTTTAAGATATAAAAAAAATAAACAAATAAAATGGAGGAGGGAGTATTTCTGTTTTAAGCCAACACGAGAGAGTAATATTCTGAAAATTATGCAAAAAAAAAGACTTTGATCTTATCATGCTTATTGATCCAAACTTAAATATTATCATTATTATTACTATTATTACTATCATCTTATCATGCTTATTGATGCAATAAAGCTTTGTTTTATAATATTTGTCATATTTAAAAAAATAAATTATTTCAAAATATCTATCACATTTATAATTTCAATGAGTAATAAATATTTTTTTTCACGTTACTCTTTGTATATTATCAATAATTACTACTTGAATTTAATAGTTTTTTTAGAGAATTAGTATTAAATGAAGGGTAATATAGTCGATTTATCTAATAATTTATTATAATTTAGATAAATTTAATAATTTTCTAAGAAGTGTGATATTTTAAATGTGGCAAGTAATATGGAATAAAGATAGCAACTAATAGTCTCGCACGCCACAAAACTTTTCTCTTCCCAAACCAATATTTTATCTCTAAAATTACTCTAAATTTTCTTTTTCTAAAAACTAATAGCTTATAATATGTGTAACTTAAAAAAACCTTTTAAAATTCTTCATTTCATTTTTTTATTTCTTTTCTTTTTTTCTACTGAATATTTTAGATGTCAATTATTTGTTAATAATACAATAATAATATTTATTGAATTAATGATCAAACTCTTTAGTTTCTTGTTTCTTATTTCTAATAATAAATTTATTACGTTAATGGTAAAATTCTTTAATTTATTTTTTTCTACGAATTAATAAGTTAAAAATAAATTTATTACACATATCATTATTGAATTTAATTATATATATCCTCCATTTTATAACGATATATTTTTTTTATTCTCTCATTTACTTATAAAATTTTAATAGTCTCTTTTTAGCACTTTATATATGAGCATGACATTTTTTAGATTTGCCACTTGCCATACAAATTTCAGTTTCTTTTGATGTTCGACCTTTTTCGAGGAATGATAAATATTAATAATTTGAGCAAATGTACCTAATGCTTTCCAATTCACGAAGCTTATTTTTTTTTATCCATTCATGTAATTTTATATTCTGAGTAAAATGATTAATTCAATTTACGAAAGCAATATTTATTTTGTCGCTTTTAATTTAGCTAATAATATGAATTTATTGTTTTTAATTTGTTAATATACAAATTTAATTTGTTAGTCATTTTTAAATTTATAGAAAAAGTTGGATCCACAGTTTTTGTTAATAGTAAAAGATAAAAAATAATTTCTCTAAAAAGAAAAAATCGGATATATTATTTGTTTTATCATATTAATTTATTTATATTTTTCAATTAAACTTAATTCATATAAAATATAATATATTTTTTTAGTTTACTTTGTATTTTTATCTTTTACGAATGTTTTTAATTTGTCAAAAAAATAAATTATAAGATATCTTTTTTTTAGGGAAATTAAAGATATCTTATAATATAAAAATGATAGTATAATCTAACTTGCAGCAAAATAATTAATATTCTTTCTTTTCTCTTATTTTAGAAAAAATAGAGAATCAATGAAAAATTTTAACTGAAATAATAATTTCAAAATATACTTAAATTGCCCGTAATTTACATTAAATACATTTTATTGGCATTAGAAACTATAACTGACATTTCTATTGATTCAAAAGGACATTAGTTATTATCGTTTTGGGCAAACAATATTTATTACTCGTTAAAATCATAAATATTATAAATATTTTAAAATAATTTATTTTTTCAAATTTAACAAATATTATAAAATAAAAATAATAAATAATGTGTGGAAATATCATTAATTTTTTCTAATAATTAATAACCGTAAAATAATTTAAAAAAAATTGCAGGCGAAGCCAATGACCAATAAATGTCATTAAATGCAAAAGTTTTTCTTTGGTGGTGTAGCAAATGTTGATCGGGTTGGAAACAAAATTTCACAAGTGTGATGAGCCACCGTATCAACTTGCGCACCATCATGACTCATACCCCACCAGCCACCTTAGGAGTTAGAGCTAGAGAAGCCTCTCTTCTTTCTTTTATTTTTATTTTTTAACAAAAATTTATTTATTTAGAGTTAGAGAAGTCACAACTCACATCATCATTGAGTCACTCACACACAGAAAACCTATTTTCAGTCCTAGAATCTTGCATAGTTCAATCATTCTTGACTGAACTTATATAATAAATCCAATTATAATTATTCATTTAAAAAATATAACACATTCTACTTATATTTCACTTTTTTTATTATTATTTTATTTTATTATTTTGGATCTGAAATAAATAGTTATTGAATTTTTTATTATTTTCATATTCAATTGAGCATTTTAGGTTATTGAATTCATTTGTTAGATGATACAAATATAGATTTTCTTATTTTCTTTAATTTTCAATTAAGTTAAAATAATAGGATTTTTCACTATTATTATCTATATATTTATTGTACAAAAGTAAAAATTAGTATTAGTCTAAAATGATACTTATTTATTTTTTCTTTAAAATTAACTAACAAAAAAATGAATAATTAAATTTTATATTAATAAAAATGGATACTATAACCTGTCAATTGTGACTGAATTGGCAACGTAAGCTAGGCATGTGAGAATAATTTTTAGGTTTGATTCTCACTGAATACATCTACAGGAAGGGATGAAAAGCTTTAACTGTAACTAAACCTTGAGTCAGATTAGGCAGTCTCTGGTTAGAGGTCTGGATACCTGTGGTTTTGAAAAAAAAATATAAAATACAAAGAAATCATTATAAAAATATTCAATATGAGGTAGTTAGATCTTATTTGTGTATATGTTTATTCTTGCTCCATTAAGTTTAAATTTTTATATTTATTCCTGCTCCATAAATTTAAATTTTTATTTCCATAAATTTGGTTTTTTTCTTCATTTGAGTAATGGATTTTTTGGATCTTTCGTGATACAAAAGTTTTTTTTTGATTTTAAAATAAATAAATAAATAAACATATGTTATAAATTCTAAAAAAGTAAAACGTATTTTAATTTTATTTGTTTTTATATTTTATAAACGTTTTAGATAAATGCATCAACATAAATGTTAGTCCAAACGAAAGTGGAAATGACGATAAGTTAATGATAATTTTGAAGGGTACACATTAATAACTTAAGCGTCCTACTAATTTTTTTAAGAAAAAAAAAATACAAGCATTAAATTTTCATTTAAAAATATTAAACTATTTTTTAATCTAGTTTTAAAGATTTAATTTTTTTTTTATAATTTAGAATGAGTTTTCTTCGACCATTGAAGCTCTTGTTATGTCTGATCTAGATTCTGATTAATGAAAGTTTTTATATTTATTTAAAAAAAATTTATTTTGAAATAAATTTTATTATTATCTAAAATTCCTTAAATAGATGTGTCCGGTATAAACTTTGATAAAAATAGAATGCTTTTAAATATTTGCGAGATAATGATTTGCCTCTCTGCCAGACTTTGATTATTCAGATCAACGAATTTTAGATACGGATGATTAATATATATATATAAAATTAACCTTGTACACCTTAATTTGCTTACATGGACATTCTATGGGATCATCTCTTGTGGACGTGGCATGTGACTCTTTCCACATATACATTCAAGAAATGCTTATGACTCGAGAGTTTGGGACATGTTCAAACAAACATTAATAGCACAACACGAAACCGGCCATGTCTTACTAAAATATCACTTTACAGGTACTCTTATTACTTTGCTCTTTTCTTTTCTTTTTTTTTTCTTCTCTTCTAATATTAATTTTTTTACCATTTTCATTTCCTTTGACTTTTTCTCTCTTTAAATGTTTCTATCCATCTCAATCCCCTTATAAAAACTCCTCTTTTTAGATTGTTAAAAGCAATACAATGCTTTTGTTGTCCTCCTCCTCACCATCTCCTCCTCCTCCTTCTTCTTCTTCTTCTCCCTTTAGCAATATCTTCCCTCTAAATCAAGATTCAAAATCAGGAATGGATTCTTCAGATTTCCCAGTGGCCAGATCTCCAAGAAAAGAACTTCAGGGTCCAAGACCACCAGCTTTAAAAGTCCGTAAAGATTCTCACAAAATCAAGAAACCACCTGCAGCACCACAGCCATCACAGCAACAACCGCCCCATCACTACCAGCAGCCACGGCAACCTGTAATAATCTACACAGTTTCACCAAAAGTTATTCATACAAACCCTAATGACTTCATGACTCTAGTTCAACGCCTAACTGGCTCTTCTTCCTCTTCTTCAAACTCCACTTCTACTACTTATACATCTCCTAATCCATTTAACGATGACGGTGGTGCAATATCGCCGGCAGCGAGGTATGCAACGATGGAAAAAGCCAAGTCACCTAAAGAAAATAATACTGAACAGACATTCACTGGTGACATGAGTTTCTTGGAAGGAATGGAAATGAGTCAAGTAATGGAAAGATCATTATTATCATCAACACCAACAGGTAATTTGCTTCCACCTGGGATTTTATCACCGGGGCCGGCTTCGCTTCCTCCAATACCTCAGAATTTTTTTTCTCCACAATCGGATCCAAATATGGTTAGCTTCTTCCATGACTTGAGTCCGGTTCTTCATAATAGAAATTTTATGGAAGGAAGTTTCATGCCTAGTCCTTCCACTTTTCTATCTCCTCGGTTAATGGCTTCTCCAACTCCATCTATAGACTTATTCAATAATTTCAATTTCAATTTCGACTTTTGATTTTTGAAGGAATACATTTTAGAAATGATTAGGGTTTTCTTTTTTTTGGTTATATATATGTTCTTGTTAGTTATATTGTTTTTTGGTTTTTATTATCATCTTCTTCATACTTCATAGTGGAGAGATGATAGAGAAGAAGAAGAAGAAGAAAAGGAGGAGGGTAATAGTGCAAATAGTGGAAATTTGATGATCTTTTTGCTTTTGGTAGGTTAGCAAGTTGGAGACTTGTTAATGGCATTATGTTTGTTTTTTTTTTTTCTCTTCTAATTTTAATTTTAGTGGGTCCATGGATAGGCAAGTTTTTGCTCTATTGTACTTTATTAAGGACCCTATTTTTATTTTCTGATACCATTCTTTTGTCATGCACCCTATGGCATGTTATTCAAAACAATAATAACATATTGGTTCCTCGATTTGTTGACCTTCTATTCCAATTTTCTTTTGTTTGTGTCTTTCAATACTATGAAAATGTCACATTTTGTAAGCAAAAGTTTGGCAATATCAATGCAGCTTCGGCAGGTACCCAGATTTATATATCTTTGTGTGTTAGGTTATTAATTAATTAAGTTTTGCCTAATCACATGGATTAAATAGATCCAAATTTTTCACATTGTATTCAACAATAAATTCAAATTCATAATTTAAATATAAAAGAAAAAATTGTGTCTTTTTATTTCTTTGATTTTCTTTTGACATTTTAGTAAAAAAAAAATAAATTCGTCTCTAAATCATAGTCAAATTAATACATGAAGTTTTATATTTTCAAATATGTACGAGGGGTTCTTAAATTACAATTTTGTTAATATTTCGGTCATTTCGATTAAAATGGATTCTTTTGACTGTCAATTGATTAAAAAAAAAAGAAATTGGCCTTTGCAAAAAAACGAAAGGACTAAAGTATTAATTAATTATAAATTAAGGATCTAGTAATTAGTTTTTGAATAAAAGATTCCTAATAATGTGCTAATTTGATTAAAACTTAGGATCAATTTATATTCTTTTCTTTTAGTTATCGGACATAATATATAATTAACGCTGTTTTGGAGCAGCTAGCTTGGCCTGCTTTTAACCATTGACCTTGACTTCAATTACAAATTTATTTTAGCATGATATCATATCCACATTCCAAAATAAATTTAAAAAAAAAACCCATTTAATTCAATCAGCATATTCAATGGAGTTAATTAAATTAATAATCAAAATTAAATTTAGATAAAAAATAATATTTTTAAATATATCATGTAGATGTGGATGAAGGTGTCGGTACCATCGTTCCAAAAGAAACATATTTATTCACACTGTCTATAATCACAACAAAAAACCTTGAATTTGCCGGATTCTGCCCAAAACGACAAAGCATTAGTGCTCCAAACCTGGAGTTTCAAGAGATGCATTTTATTTGGGGCCACAGAGACTAAAGAACTCGAATATTTTGCAGCCTTATTATATATTATTGAAAAAGCCTAAATGGGAGTGGTTAAATAAGAACAGGGAAAGGAAAGAAAAAAAAGGCCTTGGAAGATTGAATTGAGATTATTATACTAATCAAGTTGTAGAAATTATTGAAAACTAAAGTTAGATTTTGGTTGGCATGACATTAACAGCCTGGATTAATCTTTAATTAATTAATTAATTAAACCCATCATTATACGCACCTTATGTCAGCCTGACAAACATGCATATGGAAACATTCAAGTAAATTTGTCAACACTAAATTTCTACATATATATTTTTGTTGTATAATTTCTTTTTTTTGTGTGGTGGAATGTGTCAATTACACTTAAATTATTTGATTTTTATACTTAAATAATTTAATATATCAAGCTATAAGACTGAGTCACATATAGTCTTTCGCTCATATATAATATAATATTAAATTTATTTCTTAAGTTTGATTAAAAATAAGTCATTTATAAAAAATATATTTTGTATTTTTATACTTTTGTTCGTAAAATTTCAATCTTTATAATAAGATGAAGAAAAATTCATATGCCGATGGATAGAAATAATTCATTCATCTAATAAAATTTGTTGTCATCAACAAATATATTCAATTTTCAGTCCTATCAAATTGTATCATCTGATTTTTCTTCAAACACGGGCTATTATTAATTCATTATTTTCTTCTATCCGTAATGTATTTAATAGAATATAAATATTTATCCTGAATTTAACTATAATTTATATATAGACTAATTATATTCTAGAATCAAATATTATCATTCAGATATAATTAAAATAAGATTATGAGATATTATTTTTACTCCTTTACAATGCGAATCCAATAATAATTCTAACTACAACTCTCTAATCAAGTCTTTCTATCCACATATAAAGGGATCAAATTCGGTAATTAGGATGCAATATTTACGCAACAGATAATACAATATCTTATTCAATTATAACTATTTATTATTTTCTCACTGACTTAAGTATCAGAGTGATTGCAGGTTTAATCCTTCTCTTTTCATTCCCCCATTTTTTCATTCATGTTTTGCGAATTTTTACATAGGCACTCTGAATGGATTTTTGATGGACGGATTTTTTCTAAATCTATCAGTATTATTTTCTTTGGTTTAGGAAATTATATATATCAGAAGCAAGAGAAAATTATTTGCCTTGCATGTCAACGTGTAACATAAAATTTCTCAAAGCTTAATAATTATCGCTGACAATTTTCTTGATTTTTCAATTTTCACTTATTAGAAAAGAAACTATTTTTAGACAACAAATCTAAAAGCTTTCTGGCTCTGAACTTTCTTTATCTTTTGAAAAGGAAAAAAAAGAAAAAGGAAATGAGGGGCTGATCTGTTTCTTTTGCATGGAAACAATTGGCAAAAGAGCTTTTATATATTCTTTTGACCTAACTAAAATTATTAAAAAAAAGAAGAAATTATTGCTAATTTTTATATATTCTTTAATAGTTTATACTGTGTTAAGCCAAGAAGGAAGTTTGGTCAATTTGTTTATATTATGAAACCGAGAATTATACTTGACTATGATTTGATTCAATTTTGATTTTAATAGATTTGATTTCAATTCTAACCCCTATTTAGAATCCAACCATTGTCATGCATAGCTTAATTTTTAAGCTGTGACTTAAAAGAAAATGATAAAGCTGATTTAATTAATGCCAAAACAAAGTCAACCAATAATTTAATAAGGTTGATTTCACCCATAGTCCCTCAAGATAACACCAAAAAGCTTCAGCATTCTTAAACTTTAATTTACAACCAATAGGAAAATAGTTCCTATTCTGCTAAACCAAGAGGAAAGTTTTAGTAACCTTACTCTTAATTCCACAATAATAGCAAGACAGCAACACCTCCCCACAAAAAATAGCGGAATGACGATTGACAAGTTTTATTATCCTTTGTACAGTCGAAATGGGCATTGCCACTAGCAGAAAGTAGCGACCATATAGATTATATTAACAGCTCAAAGTGTTGATGGAGAAAGAGCAGAAGAAATAGAGCCACATCCATAACTACCATTGCTTAATGGACTAACAGGACTCTTGTGTCTATACCAAGTTAAGGTCTTGACGAGGCTTTTCTCCTCTCCAGAAGCCGCATCACCAGCTTTGCGCAGTGGCTGCTTTCCCTTGAATACTCCCCACAAGAAAAATTTCGCTTTGAATCCTGCAAATGAATTTGTGAAAGAGGAAGACTAAATCCATGTTCTTCAAAAATATAGAGGCAGAAGACTTTTCAGCAAATAAATAATTGGCCTTACTCCAAAAATCTATTGGCAGTGTGGTAGAAGTGAAAATCAGGAGTTCTGAATTTTGAAGAACACCTCTCATGGCTCGGTCACGGTGGATCATGTCATTCACTAAGCTGTCGTATGTCTTCTCATTCCTAATATGACAGCAGACAAATCTTTAGAAGGAACTGAACAGAGAAACCCAAGACAGAAAGATATTGAATATCTGTTGAAAATGCCACCTGTCATTGTCAGGAAAAAAGAAAAGAGCGATATTCTCATCACTTGGTCCTTTATTTGCAAAACTTTTAGGCCAGATAGCAGACCTAGGTCGTAATTCTGGTGAAAGCAATGTTGGTAATGATTTCACTTCCTCATATACACTAGAGCCTGCCAAGTTAGATAAATGAGCAACAAGTCCAATGGTACCAAAATGTTTATCCAAAACGCTCAAGCTTCCCCTGTTAAACAAACAAACCAACTCTCATTTACTAAAATAACTTTGAGAAAAGAGAGACATTTCTTCTAGGTGGGGGTTGGGAGAGGCGTCTTACCTCCAAATTTGATCTATTATTGGCTGTGCACGGACAGCAAAACTGTGTTCTAAAATGTTTGAGGGATCACAAATAACCAGCTGACGGTTTTCAGGTTCAGCCTCCTCACAACAACTGCCTTCATCCAAATTATTCCACCTCCCAAGGTTATTATCTTTCTCTCCATCCATGCTGTAGTCCACTGCAAGTGGATGGATATCAAATCTAGCCAGTTGATTGTTATTTATTTTAGGAGAATTGCTATCTTCGTGGACACATCTCTTATTTGAACCATTCAGTCTTTTAGAGTCTTCATAGACAAAATCATCATGCAGAATGTTCTGCCTTACAAGCTTGCAATCGATCTCCTCATAAGAAGAAATTGCCTTCAGGGGTACAGCTACTAGAGATTCTTCAGTTTCAAGAAATTCTCCCTCTTCAAGGAAGTTGGCGTCATCCAAAAGATCCTGTCTTCCATGCTTCTCATCTATCTCTCCATCCTCACAGCAACTCATCTCAACTGGTTTAAAGTCTCCAAGATCCAGTTGAGAGTTTTTACTCTGAAGAGATTCAACCGCTTCATCAAAGTTGCAGTCATTCAATACATCTTGCCTTACAAATTCTTGATCTCTCTCACTATTCTCTGAGCAATGCACCTTTTCAGGTTGAAGAGAGTAGCTTTTTCCATGTCTTATAACTGCTGAGTTACCTTGTTGAGTATTGCCTTTTCTCTTGGATTTCTTTTTCAATTTTTTCTTGACATTTTTCTTTTTTGTCACTTGAACACTTCCAAAACTATCAAAGTCATTTTCCCTGACTTGGAAAGGGCTACTCTTATCAGGAAAGGACAGTTGTAGAGTCTTTGATTCACAATCCTCACATAACCAGACCACATATTCATCAAAAGTTGCTGGCAATACATCTAAGCAATAGCTGGGGTAAAAGAAAGGGCAAACAATATAGTCAGAGCAGCTTACTTCATGCCGATGTGAAACCTATCACCCAGCATCACAGCTCTGGCTAATAGAACAAACAGATCAAATGGACAGAGCAGCTACTTACCGATGCACAGCGTAAACCTGGCATTCATGACAAAAAATTAAGGCATTGGAGAAGCCTATGTGACCACAAGTTTGACAAATAGTCATCTGCAACACCAAATATGTAGGTTACTGCAGTGTGTTTATGAAATTTCATAAATGGTTGACATCTAAAATAGGTTATGGCCATGCACCCACATCACATGCAGCCAAAGTTACTCCATTCTAAGAAATAACATTTCTATAAAGTCCTTCGTTCAGAATTTCAGATCCTAGTGGTTTGACCCGGTAACAAGGAAAGATAGCACATGATATATCTCTAGCTTCACAGCAAGGTAGTAACATAATGTGGTTGAATGATGAGTTTTATTATTTACCTGCATGCACACTGAAGAACATGACATATTGGATTAGGGAAAAAAACAACAACAAGAGAAGTGCACACAGATTGGAAGTTGTGAAACTTTTCTTAAAAAAGTTACTATAAATTCATTTGAATTCATCCCAACTCAGGGTCCGTTAGCATACAACCAACAACTTCGTTCAAGCTTACTAATTCAGGATCAATATCATTGAAGCACCCAGGAACTAATAGTATCAAGCAAAAAAGACTACTTTTTCTAAAAGAATTAAACATATAATCATTTTCCCAGTGAAGCAAGCTAATGTTTACTCTCCAGCAGAATGGCAAATCTTTATGTTTCAACCTTTCTTAGACCAAAAGTTTTATATAGGTTGCTTATGCTTATAAAAAAAAAAAGTGAAAACATATGAAGTATGAAGAGAACAATGAGAAAAGTAAGCAACTCAAACTAAACTACCGAAGCTGAATAACTGGTAGGAGGAAATGCCACAAATATCAAGCTAACACATTACAAGTATGTATTCGTTTATCCACAGTGGTATTTAGGAAGAAACTGAGTGGGAAGTCAGTATAATAGATTTTTTCTGAGGATAAGCACATAATTGAGAACAAAATATATACAGTCAGCTAAAATGCCAATTGGTAAGGTTAATCTCACAACCTCATACTATAGCAATTACACACCAAGCAGACAAGATGTTTCAACAGTATCAGTATCACCTTACATAAAAAAATAGGCCAAATTTATCTCCCTTTCAGAACCTTCACACAGCATGAAGAAATTTCTAGAACAACAAAATTAACTTCCACACATATGGGCCAAAAAGGTTGCTCCTTTCCTAGCATGTTTGCCCTAAATCTCGCGAAGCAACAAATCAAACAAAAGGGAAACGACTAAATGACTAAATCTGAAGTCGAAATATAACCCTATACTCTCATAATAATATACAAATTACTTTGCTCCAAAATTTCCCTCGAGCGAATAAGAGCCTTAAATAAAAAATAATTGCAAAAATATATCTAACCATGAAATTACAGCACGCAGAACACATTACTGAAAACCCATTGATCAGAAGTACCCAACTTTCCCCAAATTCAAAAAGAAAAATAAGCAGAAAAAAGAAAAGAAGAGTGAGAAAGAGAAAATACTAACTCACCATAGTGAAGGGGAAGCAAAGGGCCCAGAATAAATCCCTCCAAAGTTCTCTAGAGGAAGCGAAAGGAACCCATCAAGTAAAACGACAGCAACTGAACTCATCTAACGACTTCAGTTCAAAAAAGACGAAGATGAATAAAAATTCAAACCATAACAGTGGTGCCTTAATATGATGAGATAAGTTAACAGAGCCCAAGAGAAAACAAAAAAGAGTATGTCAGAGAAATTAGAGTTTTTGATTACGAAAATATTCTTTTTAAATCGAAGTGTTTAATTAGGGTTTCTTAAACTAAATTTTTTGGCCCTGATTTTGGACAAATTGATATTTTGTACTCCGTACTTTTTAAAAAGCCTTATGGCCATTTTACTTTATGGAATACCTATAAGGTACCTGTCCTTTCTTTTTTAGTATGTAATTATACTTTACGGAAGACCTATCAAGTATCTGTGCTTTCTTTTTTTAATATGTAATTAGCATTCAGATGAGTATAGAAAGAGTGAAAGTTTGTTTTATTGCCACGTTAGCATCTAGATATCTATTTTCTTCTGCTCACGTGTGAAGGGAGCTCAAGATTTATTTCTTCCCTTGCCAATCTTTTTTTGGGGTCGTAGACCCGTCGTTTGTTGTGATAAATGTCAACTTTCACGGCAAAGTTTTTTTTCTACACAATCTATCCCATCTACCATCATCATTAGTCACAGTGGTTTCTCCTCTTGGTCTTGATTTTATTTTCAGTCCTCCTTTCTTCATTCTCATGGAGGAGTTATTTCACATCTCAAGGTAAAAAAAATTCGCAATATATCTTTCTCTTTTGGTTCTTTCATTATTTTTCTTCCAAGATTTCATAATTGGTATTTGTTCAGGTACTGTGGTTAATCTATGTTGGGTTTTTGATGTTTGAGTTCATGGTTAACGAGGGACTAGTACCCTCTGTTGGAGAAGAAGAGAAAGGAAATTTTTCATTTTAAAACTCTAGAAGGTAATCTTTTAATTTCTTTTTTATTTTTTTATTATTGTAGCATGGTCAAAAGTTATTTCTTTTAGGAAAAGGACTTACAGTGTCATTAGTTTCTTTGCCTTGTCATTAGCTTCTTTGTCATATCATTTTATTTGCACTGCATGCGCTTGATTTGCCCAATTGAGATATTATTGAACACGAAAAAAGAAAATAGGGGTACCTAATGAGTCTTCTGCAAAATATAAAGAGCCACAAGATTTTTTTGAAAAGTATAAGATCCAAAATATGTATTTGACCCCCTAATCTTATTTTCTTTTTCTCTATAGAGAAACATGAACGATTGTCTTTGGAGGTGCAGTGCGTATACACCGATAGCGCGTGATAAAGAAAAAAATAAAAATGAAACGGCAAGGCCATTAAGAAGGGGTAACTACCACCACAAATTTTTTCTTGATTTGTCATTGTATTAAACGACAAGGCATTTCAGATTTGTATACTTTAATGTGGGGATGGGAGGCAGTCACGTGATTAGGTATGGAAGCGGAGCAATAACCCACAAATTTTAAGTTACCTTCATCTTTATCAATCTAAAATTTTATTATCTGTATTCGTTCTAAACTCGTTTAAATATCTACTCGTTTAAAGTACCCTTATATGGTTAGGCTATCCAAGAATCTTAAATCACCTAAACCCAAACTTATTTAAAATATATTTTTTACTAATAATGGATAGGATATCCATGAGTACCCACTAACAAACCTATTTAATATAACAGGTCAGTAGTGAGTATCCAAAAACTTATACATTTACCCTATCTATATCCATTACATATAGTCATTTCACTATCCTTATCAATTTAAAAACCATTTATAACTATTCATATCCTCTTTAAACAACTCAGAGCGGACGTGTAGTGTAGCACCCAATATTTACTCCTGTAGCAGTTAGTGTCACATTCTGTGTCAAATGCACATACTAGCTTATTTTTTAATTTCATATAACAAAATTTGGAGGTTAAATATTATTTATATACTGAAATGAAACCAGAAATCACTGTTCATAGCAACAATGATCTTGCTTTCTTTACCGATTCTGTCTTATCTTATTATATGATTTCACATTTTTAGCCTTATTACTTTTAGCTACTTAATTGTGTAGTTGTCATGTTGTAACACCCTAGATACAAAGAAAGTACTATACTCTAAATATGGTGTAAATTAAACAAATAAGTAACAAAGAAAAATTTTATAAAATATGTGACCTATTACTGAAATGCAAGAAAGTAAAATTTGTAAGATATGTGATGAGTATGGAAAATCCTAAAACTGTTAGATATATAATAATATAAATGCATAAAAATATAAATACATATATCTTAATAAGAAAATTTAAAAATTAAAGTAATAAAACTCTAAATCAAATGAGTTTAAGTAATAAAAATATGAAGCAACCAAAAAGGACATCTAGACTACTACTTAACCAAAGTAACTAAAGGGGATAAAAGAAAAATTTTAATCTTACAAGTAGTAGCTTAATATTTACACAACACAATACACGATTCATCCTTTTAAATTAAGAAAAGAAAGACATGTGTACTAGAGAAGAGATCATCTTTTCACTTGTTCATATTTTTATTTTCAACAATAGCTTTTCTATTTTATTTTCTTTTTTTTATTATTTGATAGAAGATACCAAATGATTCATTCTCTAAATTAAAGAAAGGATATTTTCACTAATTCATATTTTCATTTTAAAGTTGGTTTCTTCCTTTCACATTTTTCTTTTAATCATTCTAGTAATTGCTAGAAATAAGTCACCATAAAATACCAAGTGACTCATCCTCTAAATTAAGAAAAGGAAGACGAGTGTATTAGAGAAAATACCACATTTTCTTTTATTCACAACTTCATTTTCAACCTTAACTTTTCCATTTCATTTATTTCTCTATAAATACCCTACTTGCCTAAGTTTATTTACAACAAAATATTAGAAATATACAAGCGTTCCAAGGAGGGATTAAACCAACAAGTGATATGAAGGAAGAGAAAAACATAAGAGGGCAAAGAAAAGTATGGAATCCAAAAATTTTATCTTAGATTTGAAATTATAATTTTCTAAGTTTTAATCTTTATTTTGATTATTCAAAGCTTAAAGTTTACCTTTACAATATATATTAATCAATCATTCAAGATGTAGAAATTGGTTTGGATAGAAAGTAATTGGACATGTAAAAGCTAGAAAATTTTATTTTTTCAAACTGTCTCAATGAGACTGCTTACGTTCAACCATTGTGCTTTGTTCAATTAAATATGTAAATAAATTTAAAAAATTATAAAATTATTATAAAATTTTACAGAAAGATAACCTAAGATGGTAGGAAGATTGTGTTAAAAGGAAAAGTCTAAATGATGAAGGAAATTAAAAATATTAATAAAATAAAAAAGACTACACAGTATAAGAAAGCTGGAAATTCTGGTTTTGTAATTAATTTATTTGAATAGGTTAATGGATTCCAAAATTCATGAAATTTAATATGGAGGTAACTCGATGTTAAGAATCACCTAGTAAAATTTCAAAATAAATGAATGTGAGAAGATAAATATTCGATTAAATAAATACATATTGTTCATGTGCAGAAAATTATGTGTTTCACTAAATTTGCACTAAATTGAGTGTATTAAAATATAAGTTAATAAACTATGAACATGAGTATATAGTAAATGACTATAAAGCTTAATTTGTATAGTTTCTGTCCCTAAAAATTTAGATTTTAAATTTAACGAATAAAAATATTAAAGAAACTTGAATGTTAATAAAAAGTTAAAAACAAACTAAAAGTGAAATATATATTTAAATATAAATATAGGTCGAGGATTATTATAGCATCGTTTTGAAATTATAAGTAATTAAGAGAAATCAAATTTTCATTTTTAAGGTGAGTTATAATGTCTAACTCTTTATTGTATTGGAATTTTTATCAAATATATCATTGTTGGTATTTGAAGCTATTTGATTGTGATGTTGAGATTGTGAATTGTGAAACCTATTTGGCCTCAATGTCTATTTGATTGTACCAAGCCATTCGTTAACCAATACGAGAGAATCTCAATCTTGGTGGGGGCTATATCGTCAAGCTAAGTGCACATAGAGATTTGTGATTAAAGGGAGAAATTATTGTCATAAAGTGTAAAGTGTGCGATAGCAATGAAATGTACATAGTGATATATTTTTGCAGTGCTATCTATGTAAATATCTGTCATATCAGTGATTTTTCATTTGTGATATTGATCCAACTATTATGAATCCTCATTGATATTTCATTTGTAATATTGATCTGATTATTATGAATCTTTTCATACGAATTTATCTTTGTTGATGAGCTATAATAGCACTATCATCTAGTATTGCTATAAATGTTGAACCTTGAGATATTTTTCAATATACATAGTATCTATATGACACCATAATTTTATTGAGTTGATGGCTCATTCAAGCGTTTGTGGTTTCAGGTAGACGTGATCATGATCCATCAACTTCTTGATTTCCTTCTTCCAACAGGAAGCCTGTGATTAATGTAAATAATTTTTGTTAAGTTATATGAACTCTAGTTGCTTCGTAATATCGTTATGAATGATATTAGTGTTATATATGTGTAAGCTCTATTCTAATAATATTTGAGAGAGTAATATGTGTTTATATAGAATGTCAGGAAAAATATACTTAATAATCCTAGAAATTAAATCTAAGTAAATAAATTGATTGTTGCCCACCTAAGTAAATGACCAAAATAAATAATATGTGTGTAATTGAATTAATATAGTTGTGTGTTCTATGAGGTGACACATGTGGATCCCACTCTTGCAATTATAGACTATGGCAAGTTACACGTTTACTAATCACTATGAGAATTTTTTTTTTGGTAGTTAAAAGCCCATATAATTATAATTTTTATAGCCAAATAATTATAAATTAAATTTATATGAAAATATTTATAGTTTCTTCATTTTTTATCTATTTATAAAAAAATGTAAAATATAAATAAAAAAATATGTGTTTTTAAATAAAAAAACACATTAATTTTATTTAATGAAACAATCATTATTCAAATTTTATATTTTCTCAAATGTGTTTTTAAATAAAAAATATGTTATACATAATTTATTTGGCTAAACTTGTTAAGATAAAATTTATAATTTTCAATCAATCAACAATTGATGGAAAATACCTCACCGGTAAGAAGAGAATATTTTCACTTGTATATTAGTACGATCTGCCAAAATATTTGCAGCTCAAATGCCGACATAAACTATATGTATGAATAGATAAATTAATGTCTAAATTAAAAAATAAAAAAAGGAAAAGAAGAAAAGGGAATGCAGTGTGAAGCCATTACTGACAATTTTCTTTTCTTTACTCCAATTGCCATTTTGTGGGTCCACACATTGAGTTGGGATGGGGTCCACACATATGATGATGTGACAGTGCAAGGCATCTCTAGGCTTTTTAATTCTTCATATTGAAATATCTTTACTGTTCTAATCTTTTTATCTTTAGGATTACTGATATTGACCTGACTATTAATTACTTTTCGAAAAATTTAATCAAAAGGCATACTTTTGGATGGTGGAGATTACATAAAGACTGCAGCTTTTTATGTTTTAAGACTAACTGATGATTAAAAAGGACTGCTTGGTGCACATTATTATTATATATTTTATTTTTTATATACTGAAATAATAATGTTATTTGAATAATTATCTTAATTTATATAATTACTAAAGAAATTATAAAATATCTATTAAACTCTTAGAATTTTGAAAAAAAATTACTGTAATTAATCTGATTTTAAAATTTATTTAACGTATATATAATGGAGTCCGAATAGTTTATTCAAATAAAAAATTCGAATTCTAATTAATTTTCTATTTAAAATTATTTTAAAATTTTATTTATTTAATTAAAATAATTTATTATTATATATTAATAATATCAAATTCTATATATCATAACACAATTTATAAAATTACATCTATAATTAAAAGGCGCGTCGCGCCAGGGTCTGTGCTTGTTCATATCAATTAGAAATACAAACGGAAGAAGTTTTATTATTTTTTGTTTTCAGAGAAAAGTTTTAGTAAATACTGCTAAATCAAAATCCATCGCACCAGAGATAAATTCTTTTAAGGTGAACACTGATGCTTCTGTTCTAGAGGGACATGGCTATGGGTTGGGTTTTGTGATTAGAAACCACTTGGATCAAGTATTTGTGGAAGGGTGTCAACGGCTGCCGGTCATGCTTCCTGCGGAACAAGCGGAGGTGGAAGCTGCGAAGTTTGGATCTTTGATGGCTATGGAATTCGGGTTTTGCTCCTTCATTCTTGAGGCAGATGCTCTTCAAATAGTCCATCATTTGTCAGATGTTTATTTTGCTGACACAGAATATGGGACTTGACTACAGTCCCTTTTTTCAATTCTTCAACAAGCAACTTTTCGAAGTTGCTCACATGTTAATAGGCAGAGTAATAGTGTGGCCCATGCTTTGTCTAGATTAGCTTTGATCATGTCATTTGGGTACAAGAAGTCTCTGCTCCTATCTCAGCTCTTGTACTGTTGGACTCCTCTTTTTAATCGAAGGTTTTTTTTTACTCAAAAAAAAAATCCATTTAGACTTAAATTGAATTTTTTAATTATTAATTCATTATGAATAAATAATTAAAAAATTTTAATTCAAAATAAAAAAGTTTTAAAATTATAAACATTAAGAAGGATATATTAGATTAAGATTGTTTTAAATTTTAAAAGAATTATTAAGTTTGACAAAATTGAAGAATGTCCCAAGATTTTTATAGATTTCACTAGAATTCTACATAAAGTTTTACGGAATTAGTTTTATGATTTTTTTTAATAAATTTTGATTGATTTTAATAGAATCACAAAGATTTTAATATATCCAATCAAAATTAATTTCAAGACTAAATTGGACAAATTAAAAATTTTTAGAGCTAAATGAAAAATTGAAAAATAATGAGGGAATAAAAAAAAATGCATCATCTTCTTCAAAATTATTATTTTTTTCATTAAAATTTATTGCCACCAATAGTGAAAGATCTACAATGACTAAGATCGTCGATCATCTTACTCCTGTTAACCACTGTACTAAATGAGTTCAACAGTGGGTACCCTATCCATTGTTAGTAAACAATATATTTTAAATAAGTTCAAAATTTAGATAGCTCAAAATTTGTGAGTACCTAAGTACTTTCAATTGATTTTTAGACGGACACAGATAATAAATATTTAAACAGATTTGAATATGGGTATTTAAATAAATATTTAAATGGGTTTAAAACGGATATGGATAGTAAAATTTAAAATGAATACCTATAAACATAGTTTAAAATCCGTAGAGACCCGCTCTACTTTTGTTATATTAACGAGTGCATTAGATCAAAAGTCTAATAAATTTTAAAAGATTTTTGAAATCTTTGCGTTGAATGATTAATTTATGAATAACTCTTTTATTCGTACATAACAATATAAAATCCAATAAAATTAATAATTTTTATTTGTTTTTTATTTATTCAGAGAAAAGTCTTAGTAAATACCTGTTAAATCAAAATCCAGTTGGACTTAAATTGATTTCTTTATCATGAGTAAATAATTAGAAAAGTTTAGTTCACAAGAAAAAGTTTGAAATTATAAATATTAAATGTATTTGTAGAACACTTTATTAATCAAAGAAAGCCCTTGGTAATAACTTATTAATTTTAAATCTACTTAATCTTTAATTTGTTATTTAACACAAGTAAATCATTTTTCTCAATAATAAATAATACAACAAAAATTTGAAAAATTAAAATTATAAAATTTCTAAAATTTAATATAGCATCTTCACATATGAATTTAAAATACTGATTTTTCTGTAGAACATCCAATAATTATAAAATTAAATATTCCAAACTTTACATTTGTTGAAAAATACTTGAATACAAATATAATACCCTAAAATTTTTATTTCGAAACATTCCCATTTAAATTTAAATTGTAAATTATTAGCCAATAATATTACGCCACGTAATATTATGGGAATCGAAAATCATTTTGGTTCGCCCAAAAAAAAAAAATTTATTAAATAACCATTAATCGATTAAAATCGGACCAATATTTCTTTAATTGGACCGAATTAATTTAAATTAGACCCGAATCGAATATTTTTGAAAAATACTGTGCGTCACTATTCTTTTCTCCCCGGCAACTTACCTTGGACGGTTTGTTTTTATTTAATAATTAAAAACTTTATAATATTTTATTATTATTATTTTATTATTATTATTAATTTTATTTTATTTTTAATTTTTTTTTTCTTTAAATGGTCATCCCCTACCTCCCGACACCATCATCTCCAGCCACCTTCTCCTCTCACTGTGCCTCCACCTCCTCTGCAGCAGCCAGCCACCACCATCTCCTCCTCCTTCTTCTTTTTCTTCTTCTTCTTCTTC
>CANUEX010032143.1:0-31787 GCA_948099535.1 Jatropha multifida | reverse complement strand
ACCTTAAAAAACAACGCGCACATTATAAGAGAATTGGCTGAGTGGTTTATAGCGATAAGCTTGAAACTTATTTTAGTAAAGTATACTAACATCCGTTCGAATCGGATATTCTCTGTGATTTAGGTTAATTATACGCCTTTAACTTTGGGTTTTAATATCCTTTAATCCTATTATAAGGTCTTAGTTAAAAACTTAATATGACATATACTTTTTTATCGTACAACAAACGAAAAAAAAAATTGCGTATTACATTTCTAGGGTAGTATAACACTAAATTTAGCGCTAATGCTTTGTCACCCTGGCAAAGGGCTAGCAAAATCGGTTGTGCGCAGGCAACAGAAATGTATTATTATTAAAAAGTACCAGGTTATCTAATGTACTAATTACATTGATCGTACGTATATTTCATTTAATATAGAAAGCGGTACTCGAGTTATTATTATATTATTATAATAAATAAGCTATGTAAGTGATTAATATACCTTTTATTCATCATATTTACTTTGTTTTTATCGGGCTATTACCAACGCCATTAAGATAAAAATGGATAACAGTATAGTAGAAGTAATAAATACGGGTTAGAGCCAGGTTGGTTAGGCGCCTCATTTGGGTTGAGGAATTGTTATGTTCGAACCATAATAACCCGAATTATACTAAATATAAAATAGTAGCTTTATATATAGGGTAATCTCTTATAATAATTATACTACACTTTTAAGTATTCATATATAGCAGTCCGCATGTTAAATAAATTAACATATAATTAAACTAATTAATAAAAACTAAGAGTATAGTTTAATTGGCAAAATAGGAAGCTTCAAACTTCAAATTCTCAGTTCAAGTCTGAGTGCTCTTGTAAACTAATTTCGTGCTCAATATATATTACTTTATATTACAATATAAGTATTAAGAATAATAAATTAATGGGTGAAGATAATATAAGTAAGATAGATTCCTTAACTTAATAGGTAAAGTGTACTTTTGATAAGAGTATGTTCGATGTTCAAGTCATCGAGGAATCAATAAAAGATTAAAAATGTTTCATTACACTATAAAGATTTCAATGTAAAACTTTACCATAACTTTTATTTTAAAGACGTGTAATAATATAGCAGTTAGTAAACCTTGTACAGCTACTTATAAACAAATTTAACTTATGTAATTTAAAATTTAGATGCTAAACATTTGCTTTCATCGCCATAGTGCCATAAATACATATATTTTTGTAGTGTAAAAAGATTCGCATTAATAAGTGTACATCCGCCTGCTAAAGCATGAGGGCTAAATATTATTTTTAATATTGTTAGTGTAACACGTTTGACCTAAACTTATACAAGTAGGTTAATATACTTTATTGTAATGACATATTAAATTTAATAGAAATAAAATTATAATAATATAATTCAATAAAGCAAGGTATGCAGACATGGGTGATAGATAAATTTACTGCCTTAGGGCACAAAAAACTAAAAAATGTTACTTATTCTTTTATTATTAATACCTTTAATAGGAATATTTATAATATCTACTATAAGTTATGGTAGGGAAAAAGTACCTTCTACATTAACACTAAACCAAATAAAAATAGTTGGTTTATCTACTTCTGTAATTAATTTGTTTATATCTATGATAGTATTTGCATTGTTTAATTTTAGTAGTAATCAGTTCCAATTTGTGCAAGAATATCATAAAATAAGCAGCTTTGATTTTTACTTAGGTGTAGATGGTATAAGTATATACTTTGTTTTATTAACTACAATAATAATGCCTATCTCGCTATTAAGTAACTGAAATTCAATATCAGAAAATATAAAGTCATATGTTATAATTATATTATTATTAGAGACATTACTATTAGCTGTTTTCTTAGTATTAGATATATTATTATTTTATATATTTTTTGAAAGTATACTTCCTCCTCTATTTATATTAATAGGTCTATTTGGATCTAGTAACAGAGTTAGAGCCAGTTTCTACTTGTTTTTATATACTTTACTGGGGTCTTTATTTTTACTATTAGCTATACTATGTATGTCATCTATAATGGGTACAACTGATTTTGATGCTTTATATAAAACAAACTTTAACTTTTATACACAACTATTTTTATTCTATGGTATTTTTATAGCTTTTGCAGTTAAAACTCCTACAATTTTTTTAAATACTTGACTTTTAAAAGCTCACGTAGAATCACCCCTTGGAGGTAGTATAATACTGGCTGGTATTGTATTGAAACTTAGTTTATATGGTATATTAAGATTAATTCTACCTTTATTACCTAAAGCTTACTTCTATTTTACATCAGTTATATATGTAATAGGAGTTATTACAATTATTTATGCAAGCTTTAGTACTTTAAGAACAATAGATGTAAAGGAACTAATTGCGTATAGTTCTGTAAGCCACGCAGCAGTTTACTTACTAGGTGTATTTAGTAACTCAATACAAGGTATAGAAGGTGGAATAGTATTAGGTCTAGCCCACGGTTTTGTTTCTTCTGGTCTATTTATCTGTGCTGGTGGTGTATTATACGACAGATCCTCTACTAGATTAATTACATTCTATAGAGGTATAACACAGATTATGCCTTTATTTTCTATACTATTCTTCATATTATGTCTAGGTAATGCTGGTACACCATTATCTCTTAATTTCATCGGAGAATTCATGAGCTTATATGGTACATTTGAAAGACTACCATTATTAGGTATATTTGCTAGCTCTTCTATAGTATTTAGTGCAGCTTACACTATTTATATGTTTAACAGAATAGCCTTCGCAGGGTCATTATCTAAATTCTTTAAATTTAACGTACCTGACTTAAATAAACGAGAATTTTCTATATTATTCACACTAGTGCTATTTACAGTAGTATTAGGTATATACCCTGCACCTATATTAGATGGATTACATTATTCTGTGTCATCATTAATATATTTCAACACTGTATAGTGAGTTGTGCCAAAGGCATAACATATATAAATTTTATCCTTTTTTATTAAATTGAAAAATATTAAAATTATAAGAGTTATACATGTATATGACTTCATTGTTTAAAGGTACGCCTACATAGTACTAATGTTTATTTGTACGATCAAATTAGTAAGATAATACATGTGATATCTGCACATAGGCAACTATTTATGTCATCTACATACCTAGTGGTCTGGCTTTTTATTATTAAAAACCCTTAAATTATAAATATTTATTTTAATATAAATAAATCATTTAATTGTTTTTACTGTTATAACAAGCGTTATAACGAACGCTATGGTAAGCGCCGTGGCAAAGGCCCATGCTCATGATTTGTCACCCTAACAAAGGCATAGCAAAGGCGGTAGTGTGCAAACAGAAAAGAGGAAGGTTCCATTTGTTGGTATGATGGGTTGAGCTGTAAACTCAATAGCTGAGGCTGTCGAAGGTTCAATTCCTTTCCTTCCTATGGTTAGGTTAATTGTTTTAATTTTTATTAAGAGATTGCTGAATAACCCCAAACCTAGTATATTAACTTTAGTTGTAAGATTTATAGTTATTGTAATATAATCTACGTATATTATACACTATATAACATACTTATTCAGCCTTTATAGCTCAAAGGTAGAGCGGAATACTGTTAATATTCTGATATATGTTCAATTCATGTTGAAGGCTAATTAACAGTTTATATCACACTAAATGTATAAACAATATTAATAAGCGTGTTAACTCAATGGCTAGAGTGTTGTGCTACGGACACGATTGTTGTAAGTTCGAATCTTACACACGTTTGACTCATTTCTGATGTTATACGTAATTAAACCAGCAGAGACATGTTGTAAAAGGTATTACACTTTGATTGCAAATCAAATAAACGGGGTTCAATTCCTCCATGTCTCTTTTTATTTTTATCTCTAAGGTATTATAGTACGATGTAGCGCTCATGCTTTAGCAGGCGAAACAACATAATATCAGTTATATTTATCAGTTTAACTATTAATTAATTTATATATTAAATAATTAAATATATGGCACTATAACAGTAACCTGGCTATAGCATCCACAATAAAATAAAAAAGATATATCTCGTCTTTTTTCTAATAATAGTTCTTTTATCACCTTATTGCTTTACCCTCTGGGCCAAAAACAATACTATCTAATTTTTTTTTATAAGGTTATAGCTTAAATGGTAAAGCAAGCTGCTCATGATAGCTCAGATGAATGTTCAAATCATTCTGGCCTTAAAAGTAAATATAGATCTTTAAGCGTTAAATGCTAAATAAATTATAGTTCTTTGCTTTCACCGCAGGCAAAGGCCAGACACTCATGCTTTTGCAAGTGGGCGAAGACAGATGAGATAATAATATTATAACATACAGAGAAACATATACAGTAAAAATGAATCTTTTTAATGAAATACGTATTTCTTGTGATGCTCCTCAACCCTGAGGTACATATTTTCAAGATAGCGCAAGTCCTCAAATGGAAGCACTTGTAGAATTACATGATAACATAATGTTTTATCTAGTAATAATACTTTTCGGTGTAGCCTGAATAATGGTATCTATTATAAGAAACTATACTTATAACAGATCTCCTATTAGTAATAAATATCTTAACCACGGGACATTAATAGAATTGATATGAACAGTAACACCTGCTTTAATTCTAATACTGATAGCCTTCCCTTCATTTAAACTGTTATATTTAATGGATGAAGTTACAGACCCTTCTCTAACAGTTTTCGTTGAGGGACACCAATGATACTGAAGTTACCAATACCCTGACTTCTTAAGTAACGATGACGAAGAATTAGAATTTGATTCTTACTTAGTACCAGAGTCAGATTTAGAAGAAGGAGCATTAAGAATGTTAGAAGTAGATAACAGAGTAATGTTACCTGAGCTAACACACGTTAGATTTATAATATCTTCAGGAGATGTTATACATTCTTATGCTTGTCCTGCTTTAGGTATAAAATGTGACGCATACCCTGGTAGATTAAACCAAATATCAGTACTTATAAATAGAGAGGGATCATTCTTCGGTCAATGTTCAGAAATATGTGGAATATTACATAGCTCTATGCCGATTGTTATAGAGTCTATATCTCTAGAAAAATTCTTATCTTGATTATACGAACAATAGTATGACATATAGTTAACATTTTTCTTGCTATAGCCCCAAATAATATATTTTAATACACGTAGTTGTTCAATATAGTCTCTCATATATAGTTATCGTATGTTAATACCCCCTTTTTTTTAGTGGAGATGTGCCAATTTTTTATTTTATGACTACTTTATATATTTTAAACGAAAATGCCACTAGTGGATTTAATTACAATATACTTAGTATTATATCATTTACTTCTATAATATGCGGTATCGCTGTTATTATAAGTAAAAATCCTATAGTATCTGTATTATTTTTAATAGGGTTATTTTTAAGTATAGCGTGTTATCTAATGATATTAGGTATAAATTTTATAGGTCTATCTTACTTACTAGTCTATGTAGGTGCTGTTTCTATATTATTCCTATTTATCCTTATGCTAATTAACGTTAGAATATCAGAACTTGTAACTGACAATACTAATAGTATACCTTTAGCGATCATAATAGGTGTTGCATTTAATGTAACATTACATAGATTGTTACCTTCTAATGTAAAATTTGATTCAAACATCTATAACTTGGATGATGCGTTTAAATTTGAACTAACTGGTAACATTGCAGGACATAACAAACTAGATTATGCGTTAAGCAGTTTATTTTCAAATCCTAACAGTGACTTATCATTTGTTTCTTCACAAGCATGGGACACGGCCTTAGCAGAAGTATCGCATATAACAAGCATAGGTAACGTGTTATACACATCTTACCCTCTACTGCTTATAATAACAAGTATTATACTTTTACTTGCTATGGTAGGTGCTATTGTTATTACTATCAAACAATAAATATATGTGCTGTTTTAACTGCATATTTATCTCTTATTTCTTTTTTAGTAACTTTAATAATAAAAAAAAAATTATTAAATTACACATACTTATTGCTTATAATTAAAAATATATTTCGATTATTGCAAAACTTTTAAACTACTAGTTAATACATGGCTTACAATAGTAACAAACTATAAGACTGTAAAATAGTGTTTATTTTTATACATAAAAATTTCAATCATACTTTATCGCAAAGGTGATAGACTATTTTTTATTACTTGTATTCTTTTATTACTTAACAATGCCATTCCCGTTAATATTTATAAAATAATATATTGAAAAAAAGAACAGAAAAAAGACAATGAGAATTTGAAAAAGTCATCCATTGTTTAGCCTTATAAATGGTTATTTAATTGACTCACCACAACCATCAAACATAAGTTACTTATGAAATTTTGGTTCTTTATTAGGATTTTGTTTAATTATACAAATAGTTACAGGTGTAACTTTAGCAATGCATTATAACCCTAGTGTATTAGAAGCATTTAATTCTGTAGAACACATAATGAGAGACGTTAATAACGGATGATTAATACGTTACCTACATGCAAATACAGCTTCAGCCTTTTTCTTCTTGGTTTACCTACACGTAGGTAGAGGTCTTTACTATGGATCTTATAAAGCACCTAGAACACTAGTATGAACAATAGGTACTTTCATATTAGTCTTAATGATGGCTACAGCCTTCTTGGGATATGTTTTACCTTACGGTCAAATGTCTTTATGAGGTGCAACAGTTATTACTAATCTTTTAAGTGCTATACCTTGAGTAGGACAAGACATAGTAGAATTTGTTTGAGGAGGTTTCTCTGTAAATAATGCAACATTAAATAGATTCTTTGCTCTACATTTTGTTTTACCATTTGTTTTAGCTGCATTAGCTTTAATGCACTTAATAGCTTTACACGATACTGCTGGTTCAGGTAACCCATTAGGTGTGTCTGGTAATTACGATAGATTACCTTTTGCTCCTTACTTTATATTTAAAGACTTAATAACTATTTTCTTATTTGTATTAGTCTTATCTATATTTGTATTTTTCATGCCTAATGTATTAGGTGATAGTGAAAATTATGTAATGGCTAACCCAATGCAAACACCTCCAGCTATAGTACCTGAGTGATACTTATTACCTTTCTATGCTATACTAAGATCTATACCTAATAAATTATTAGGAGTTATTGCAATGTTTTCTGCTATACTGATAATATTAACTATGCCATTCACAGATTTAGGTAGAAGTAGAGGATTACAATTCAGACCTTTAAGTAAAATCGCCTTTTTTGTGTTTGTAGCAAATTTCTTAGTATTAATGCAACTTGGAGCTAAACACGTTGAAACTCCATTTATAGAGTTTGGACAAATAAGTACAGTATTATACTTTGCACATTTCTTAGTTATAGTACCATTTATAAGTATTCTTGAAAACAGTTTAGTAGAGTTACACTTAGCTGAACAAGATAATAAAAAAATATAAAAATAATAGGTATTACCTAAAATTATACCATTTTTATATAATAGATTTTAATTTGTAGATTACAATTTAAACACTTAGATTTAACACGAAAAACTGTTATAATTAATCTATTTCTTACTATTTTTTTACATTAAAAAATAAAAAAAAAACTTTACCTAATAATAATAAAATACCATGATTTATTACATTAAATATTAAGTTTATAATATATTTGTAATTAATTATTTACATAAGTAATTGATACATGTATATTGTATTTTATTAATGTATTGATATGTTATATTATCCTACTCTTATTTCCATTATAGAGGTAATCATAGTAACAGTTCCTGTCCTGTTAACAGTTGCATTTGTTACAGTAGCTGAGAGAAAGACTATGGCAAGTATGCAAAGAAGATTAGGTCCCAATGTAGTCGGTTACTATGGTCTATTACAAGCATTTGCAGACGCTCTTAAACTTATATTAAAAGAATATGTATCACCAACACAAGCAAATATCGTATTGTTCTTCCTTGGACCCGTTATTACTTTGATATTCTCATTATTAGGTTATGCAGTAGTGCCATATGGTCCAGGTTTGGCTATATGAGATTTTAATTTAGGTATACTATACATGTTAGCTGTTTCTTCACTTGCTACATATGGTATATTATTAGCAGGTTGAAGTGCTAATTCTAAATATGCTTTCTTAGGTTCATTAAGAAGTACAGCACAACTTATAAGTTACGAGCTTATACTAAGTTCTGCTATACTACTAGTTGTACTATTATCAGGTAGTTTGAACTTAACCGTAAATATAGAAGCTCAACGAGCAATATGATTTATAATGCCTTTATTTCCTATATTTATTATTTTCTTTATAGGGTCTGTAGCTGAAACTAATAGAGCCCCTTTTGATCTAGCTGAAGCGGAGTCTGAATTAGTTAGTGGATTCATGACAGAACACGCTGCAGTTATATTTGTTTTCTTTTTCCTGGCTGAATATGGTAGTATAGTTCTTATATGTATCCTTAATACTATGTTGTTTTTAGGAGGATACGTTTTAGATTATACTATGTTATCTTATTTAGTAAACGATATATTATTTTTAAGAGAAGTTGAAATTTTTAACAGTCCATTATTAGAGGGTATGGTTTCAGGTTTAACTTTAGGTATTAAGTCTTGTATTATGATTTTTGTATTCATATGAGTTAGAGCTTCTTTCCCTAGAATACGTTATGATCAGCTAATGTCATTTTCTTGAACTATACTTTTACCTATTGTTATAGCCTTCATAGTGTTAATACCTTGTATTGTTTATAGTTTTGAAATTATACCTAGTAACATTAACCTTTTATAATTAATACATTATTCGTTTACACATTAAAATGTTAATAATTTAATATATAATGAAAAAATATATAAACAAAATACGTTAAATATTAACAACATTAACATTATACAACTCCTCGCGTTATAACAATAAAAATATATTCAACATGTCAATCGTGGAGTGGCATATTTATAATCTTTATGCATAGTAATTCAAAAACATACAGTTTCTAATTATCTACTGCAATATCACCCAGTGTACCAATATGTGTATAGTATGTTATAAATCCATATTATGCCATAATAATACTTACTAAAGTCTAAATATCCAAGGTGCTGACTCTTCTACTAACACTAACTCTACTTTCAAATGCCGTTACTTTAAGGCGAGACAAGTCTATACTGTTTTCAAGAATAGTGATATCAGGTCTTATATGTACAGCCTATATATCTTATAGTAATTTATATGTAAAAGCATTAGAAAGCGGTATAGGTTTATTTGGAGGTCTTTTTAATATAAGTACTTTCACACAAACATTTAATATATTTATATTTATAATAAGTGCACTTATATTAACGTTAACTGCTTTTTACCCAAGAAAAATATATTTAACAGAACATAGTTCGATTTCTAGTCTAGTAAGAAAAAAGTTATCTTATAATAAATTCCTTATTTCAAACAAAACTGGAGAGCAATTTCGTATTATAGAGTATGCCCTTATTATTGTGTTTATAATATGTGGAGCTGTATTCTTAATAAGTACAGGAGATTTGATATCTATATTTCTATCTATTGAATTGCAAAGTTATGGTCTTTATATATTATCTACTCTTTATAGGGATTCTGAATCTTCAACAGGTAGTGGGTTAACTTATTTTTTACTAGGTGGTTTATCATCTTGTTTTATATTACTAGGTTCTGCACTATTATATGCAAATACTGGTACTACGAGTTTAGATAATATATATGTAATAGCAAGCATTAGTGAAATCAATGAAATATCTAACATAAGTTACCTATACGAACCGTATTACTTTTACTCTGCTTTAATCATAATGATCGTTGGATTTTTATTTAAAATAAGTGCCGCTCCATTCCATTTTTGAAGCCCGGATGTATATGATGGAATACCTACAATAGTTACAACATACGTTGCTATAGTAGCCAAAATATCTATATTCGCTTTATTTTTAGAGCTGGTATATTACACACAGTATAATATATTTAGTAGTTCTGTTGCACCAGAACACCAAAATATATTTATAATGAGTAGTTTACTATCTCTATTTATAGGATCGGTGTTAGGGCTTACACAATTTAGAATAAAAAGACTATTTGCCTATAGTACTATTAGTCATGTAGGTTTTATGTTATTAGCGTTGTCTATAAGCAGTACAGAGTCTGTACAATCCTATATATTCTATATATTACAATACACTATATCAAATCTTAATGCTTTTGTAATACTAATTACAATAGGGTACACATTGTATTTATATGTGTACAAGGAAGAACAAAAAGAAGATTTAATAGACAAGAAAAATTCTCCTATACAGTTAATAAGCCAAATAAAAGGTTTTTTTTACATAAATCCATTTATTGGTGTTAGTTTATCTATAACTCTGTTTTCTTTTGTAGGGATACCTCCTATAGCAGGTTTCTTTGCTAAACAGATGATATTGAGTGCAGCACTAGATAGAGGTTACGTCTTTATGAGTCTAATAGCTATACTTACTAGTGTTGTAGGTGCAGGTTATTACCTAAATGTGGTGAAAGAAATATTTTTCTACAAAGACAATTACAAGAGAAATCCTGCCATTGATAACTTAGATCTAAGAGGGGATATATCATCTAACAGTACTTCTGGTATGTTAAGTAATATAAAACCAATAGATTTCAAGTCAGAAAATATAACAATAAACAGTTCACTAAGCGTTATTATATCAATTCTAACATTGATATTAGTATTATTTATATACATACCGGATGAGTGGTTTAATATTGTTAGTGTACTAACTTTAACTATATTTAGAGCCTAGATGACAAGCCAAACATTTTTTCTTATATTTATACCCATATTAGCTATTATATTATTATCTCTTAATATAATACTTGCTCCTCATAATCCTTATGAAGAGAAAGATAGTGCCTTTGAATGTGGTTTCCACTCATTCTTAGGGCAAAATAGAAGTGAATTCAGTATATCATTCTTTATTTTTGCACTGTTATTCTTACTTTTTGATTTGGAAATACTACTAGTATATCCTTACGTAGTAAGTGCATATGCTAACAGTATATTTGGATTAATAATAATGTTAATCTTCTTTTTAGTACTTACACTAGGATTTGCATTTGAATTAGGAAAGAATGCATTATCTATCGACAGTAGACAAAAAGCCCATACTGAAACAGGCTATGAGCCAGATCACATATCGAACATAGTTGGTGTTAGTGTTAATAATAACGGAAATAAATAATGAGAAATATATTTAAATCTTTAACAGTATTCCTATTTATAGTAGAAGTGGTTAGCATGAGAGTTATGTTTAAATTTGGCCTAGTCCAATTAAACTTAATTACCTTCTCCTTTTTATGTACCTTACTTGTTATAATACAAGTCCAAGTTATTAGTCAACTTAACGATAACAGGTGGTTAAATTGAAAACAAGTCGGGATTATAATTATGATCTCGCATATATTCTCTTATGGACTAAGTAACGGTATTTATCTTTATCTGCAAAATGAATTTACAATACACGAGTGATTGTTAAATATGTTGGGTTTACAAGACCTATTGATTAATATAGGTGCGTTTTTATTTCTAACAGGCCAAAATCCAAGTACTACCCGGCCAATAGTTAGTCACATGGTATTGCCAGGAAACAGTAATTCCGGTAATATAACAAATAGTTCCTCTGGAAACTCAGGTGGTACGGGTGCTAACAATTCTTCAGGTGGTACTGGTGCCAATAATCCTTCAGGAGCTACAGGTCCTAACAATCCTTCTAACGGTTCAGAACGTTATTGGAGAAATTATAGACTCGGTGGTCCTAATAGAAACATACCTATTATGCCCAGTCCTATTAGTAAAGAACTTCCTGAAACTGATGGTACTACAGAGACTTTGGTACCTGGACTTTCTAATACAATGGTTAGAATGGTAGCAGGAGAAATATTAGCCACAATGTGAACTATAGGTGAATATAAACAAAACATAAGAGCGGGTGAGGTTATGATAGCATGTAACAATAATCCTAAAGCTTACACAGTACTTTCTTCAGCTATGCAATTTAGTAGCATGAACCACCCTCCTGGTTCTCCAGAGTGGAACAATAAACGTATAGCCTATTTAAGTGAACGTGAAGGAGAAGAACGTCAATTATACCCTAGATCGTTTGTGGTCGCACGTCTTAAAAGTTATGTAGAATCAAATGATTAGAAATACATTATTATAATTAAGTCTAGTCTCCCTTGCGCGGCAAAGGCGATAACATTAGTTATAATAAATATATGTAATACAAATATCCTATTTATCTTTTGGCACTTACACATCACCTTTGCGGTCGGTGAGGCAATAAGAATTATTACAATGCACAAGACATTAATCCAAGTTTTAATTAATATCATTATGTAATGAGTTTATCTTTAATTTTATTCTTAATAGGTATACTAGGTTTTGTTTTAAATAGAAAGAACATAATACTAATGCTTATATCTATTGAAATTATGTTATTAGCAATAACGTTTCTAATTTTGGTTTCTTCTCTTAACTTTGATGATATACTTGGCCAAGTATATGCTATATATATAATAGCTATAGCTGGTGCAGAATCCGCAATAGGATTAGGTATATTAGTAGCATTCTATAGATTAAGAGGAAGTATCGCCATCGAATTCAAATAATGTATCTATCTATATTAATATTACCCTTATTAGCTTCAATAACTTCATCATTCCTTGGAAGAAAAATCGGTGTTACTGGTTCACATATAGTTACTTGTACTTCTGTTTTACTTACTACTACGGCTGCTATATTAGCTTTCATAGAAGTGGGTATAAATAACATATCAGTATATGTTGAGTTGTTCAGATGAATAGACTCAGAATCTTTAAACGTTCTATGAGGTTTCACTTTTGATTCGTTAACAGTATCCATGTTGATACCTGTATTAATAGTCTCATCATTAGTGCATATATACTCAATAGGATATATGAGTCATGATCCTCATAATCAAAGATTTTTCAGTTACTTAAGTTTATTCACATTTATGATGATAATACTTGTAACATCAAACAATTTTTTAGTTATGTTTGTAGGTTGAGAAGGTGTTGGAGTGTGTTCTTATTTATTAGTTAGTTTCTGATATACTAGAATAGCAGCCAACCAAAGTTCTTTATCCGCATTCTTAACTAATAGAGTAGGAGATTGTTTCTTAACAATCGGTATGTTTGCCATACTGTGATCTTTTGGTAATATAGATTACTCAACTGTGTTTTCTATAGCCCCGTTTATGACAGATAATCTTATTACTATAATAGGTATTTGTTTGTTAATAGGTGCAATGGCTAAAAGTTCACAAATAGGTCTTCATGTATGATTACCTATGGCAATGGAGGGTCCTACTCCTGTGTCGGCATTAATACACGCAGCTACTATGGTTACTGCTGGAGTTTATTTATTAATGCGTAGTTCTCCTCTTATAGAATATAGTAATACTGTACTTTTATTATGTTTATGAATTGGTGCTATAACTACAGTATTCAGTTCTCTTATTGGTTTATTTCAACAGGATATTAAAAAAGTTATAGCCTATTCTACTATGAGTCAACTTGGTATGATGGTTATAGCCATAGGGCTATCATCATATAATGTAGCTTTATTTCATTTAGTTAATCATGCTTTCTATAAAGGTCTTCTATTCTTAGGTGCTGGTGCAGTAATACATGCTGTGGCAGATAATCAAGACTTTAGAAAATACGGAGGGCTAAAACCTTTCTTACCTTTAACGTACTCAGTTATGTTGATAGCATCATTGAGCTTAGTAGCATTCCCTTTTATGACAGGGTTCTATTCTAAGGATTTTATACTTGAATCAGCATACGGTCAGTTTTATTTTTCTAGTATAGTAGTGTATTTCATATCTACAATAGGTGCTATGTTTACTACACTTTACTCAGTTAAAGTATTGTATCTTACATTCTTAACTAATCCTAACGGTCCTATTGTAAATTACAAACATGCGCATGAAGGAGATATATTTATGAGCATGCCTTTAATTATATTAGCAATATTCTCTATATTCTTTGGATACGTTACTAAAGATATGTTTATAGGATTAGGATCTAACTTCTTTGTTGATAATAGTATTTTCATACACCCAAGTCATGAAATAATGCTAGACACTGAGTTTGCTGTTCCAACTTTATTTAAAATATTGCCTTTAATATTTACTGTATCACTAAGCTTAGTAGCTATACTACTATCCGAATTTATTCCTAAGTCATTAATAAATTTCAAATTAAGTAGATTTGGTTATAATGTATTTGGTTTCTTTAATCAACGTTTCTTAATTGAAATGTTCTACAATAAATATGTAACCAATATGGTATTAAAATTAGGAGGTCAGACAACTAAGATAATAGATAAAGGTTCTATTGAACTAGTAGGACCTTACGGTTTAGAGAAGGGGTTAGTAACTTTAAGTAAAAAAATAAGTAGTTTAGATACAGGAGTTATAACATCTTACGCCTTATATATACTGGTGGGTCTAACTTTCTACATAACACTTGGATTAGTGAACAGCATAGATACTGATTTACTAATTGTTATTTTATTTAGCATGTTAAGTATGATGTTTAGTTTAAATAAAGACTATATTTATAGACAGATCTAATTGAACTCACACCACATTGAAAGTGTATTTACCACTGTTAGACTGTGGTTTATGCTTTATAATAAATAAACCTGTATATTACAATGAGATAATGCCACCTTTATTTGTACGCAATTGCAAGATCAGATCATTATAGTAAGTCAATTAAGTACTACATGTGGTGGAAAATTTGTAAATGCTTCAAACATACCTCATCCTGGTTTTCTTGACTCTGATTTTAATTAATTAAAAATAAACTTTAGTATCACATATACTAATCCACGTTGTTATTACTATTTAATATATAAATTATTTTTTATGTAAAAAAAATAATAAAAGCTATAACACGTGAAAATATAGCGCATAATAAATAAGTAATGTGGATATATTTAGTAATTATATTTAACAATTTCTAGTTAGATCTTGTATATATTTCTTATGTGTTGTTAAAAATTGCTATAAACTAGTACACTTAATTACGAACAAATTTATAACACTCACAGATTAATACTAGTAGCCTATAATAAACCCAGTGTACAAACACAATGCGTATTAATATAAAAACATAATTAATTACTATAGATTACTATAGTTACAATTTGTTTTTTCTTCAAACATGTTTTATATGACGTATAGGCTAGTTTATAAGTTCTAATACATAAAGTAAATATTGTAAAACCCATTACTCAGAACTTTCTTTAAATTAGCCATGTTATTTATTAGTGTGTATATAATAGATATTAAAAAAACACTTATATACGAATATATATTTTTTTTATCTTTTATCACTATAACGCCAAACGTATATTTATAGCATTATTTGGGCCTATAGCAAAAAAAAATTAATAACTATGAACCTCAGTAATATACTGATAAGAATAGGAATAATCATACCACATCAACAAAGTGTCAGTATAATATACCTGCCTCAAGTCCTAAGTGGTGATTTTCAGTAAGGTGATAAGCCAGTAAACGTCATATACCTACAGCTAAAAATATTGTACCTATTATAACGTGCAGACCGTGAAAACCAGTACCAAAATAAAAACATGATCCGTATGCACCATCTGATAGAGTAAATGAAGACACAGAGTATTCTACACCTTGAAATGCAGTAAATATCAGGGCCAATATTATAGTAAATAGTCCTCCATACAATGCACCATTTCTATTACCCTGTATTAAAGAGTGATGAGAGTAAGTAATTGTAACACCAGATGCTAGTAATATAACGGTATTTAAAAGGGGTAGTTCAAAAGCATTTATTGCTTCTATACCTATAGGAGGTCATTGAGCACCTAGTTCCACTGTAGGTGATAGTGCACTGTGAAAGTAAGCTCAGAAAATAGCTAAGAAAAACAACGCTTCACTAACTATGAATAAAGCAACACCCATATTTAATCCTTTTTGCACTGCTAATGTATGATTACCCAAGTAAGTACCTTCTGAAATTACATCTCTAAATCAGAAAAACATACTTGAAATAACTAAAATTAGCGCTAAAGGTAATCAAGTACCTGCATTTTCAAATCCGTGTATAGTTGACACTGTTGAAGTTGTTAGAGTTAATAAACTCATACATGTGAATAAAGGTCAAGGAGAAGGAGATACTAAATGGAAGGGATGTCCTTGAAAAGTACTTCTATGTATATTTAACATAATATTGTAGTTTGTAACCATATTAATGACATATATATAGCGATTTTTTTTTTATTTAACTTTTTCTTTTTTTTTATGAATAAAAAAAAAAATGAAAGTACTCCTAAAATAGTAAGGAATAGGTGACTTGAACACCTAACCTACCGTGTGTAAAACGGTTGCTCTACCAATTAAGCTAATTCCTTTTAGCTAACATTAAATGCTTTTTTTCCCTTTTAACTGTATAAAATAAATAGAAGAATATAAAGTGTAATAAGAATAACCTAGGGCCTTTTCCAGCCCTTTACCAATTAGACATCAATATATTATAACTTCTTATTAAGTACAATAAACAACGTTTAGAGTTTACTTTTCTTTTATGTTTTTAGTGCTTTTATTAAAATGATATAAATAATGTAGCAATACTAGCCAGAGGAGAAATTTGAATTCTCATTATTAATGCATGAAATTAATGTTCTAACCAATTGAACTACTCGGGCTTATTAGTTTTCATAACACATCTCTTTTAAGGCTTAAGGCGAGGGTGGATATCCTGACTTGAACAGAAAACTTACTGTGCCACATACAGTTGTTCTACCTATTGAACTATATCCACCTTTGTTTAATGTTACAGTTATTTATCATTAAGTTGTTATAGCTACGTTACTACTACATTTATAAATATTATTGATGTTAGTTTGGTTTTAAAAATAATAATTACTTATTATAGTTTTTATAGTGTAAACTGGTTAAACTTAAACGCTTGTATGGCCTTTGCCTTATGTTGGAGTGATTCGAACACTCATGGGTAAATACCAAAAATTTATGACTTACCGATTAGTCTACAACATATTTATGGCCTTTCCCTAACAATAGAAGCAATTAATATATGTGTACCATCAGTTATAAAGCACCTAGTAATCTATATACTATTATTTTCATTAATACAAACTAAAATAAATATTTAAGGTAAATCCGACTTGAACGGATATGATTTTTAATCAAATAGTCCTAAGCTATTCCTGTCTACCATTCCAGCATTACCTTTCTATTTTTTTATAATTTTCTTTGATATACTTTTTTTTATATAACATAATAAAAACATAGTTATAAATTGTTGATTTTATAAATGAATAAGTAGTAATAATATATGCGGACAAAGGACTTGAACCTCTATTTATTGGACATGAGCCAATTATGTTACCATTACATCAATCCGCATTGTAACCTTAGTTATATGTAAATAAGTTGCAATCTTAGTATTATTTTTATTTTTTATGTGGAAAAAATAAAAAATATAATGGGTTATAAAAATAAGATTAGGCTACGTATAATAGTAAGAATGCCATCATAAGAGCAAATAATCCTGTTGCTTCTGCGAAAGCGAATCCTAATATCGCATATGAAAATAATTGTCCTCTTAATGAAGGGTTTCTTGCCACACCTAGTATAAGAGCACCGAACACTACTCCGATTCCAACACCAGCACCTATTAATCCTGTTGTGGCTAATCCTGTTCCTATAATTTTTGCTGCTTGTAACATAGTAGTAATATAATTTAAAAATATAATTATTTATTTAAAGTAAAGTATAACGAAAATTTTAATAGATTTGTGTTTAATAATAAAAATATATAATTGTTACTTAAATAACAAAGCACTCAGTACAAATATATTTGGTGATACTGTTGTACCATACCACAAATATATATTATACAGTGTTGTTTTACAAGGGGGTACATAGCATATAAAGCTTGTGACTCTGCAACTGAATAAATGAAAATAGATATTAATTACTATTGCTGTTATAATCATATTCTCTTATAGTTCTAGTACGCCCATACCCTATTACTCAGGAATAAATATAAGCAGTACCAGATTTTACACCCAGTGCTCTGGTAGTAATATTGAATTCGACTGTACCAGGTCTTACTTCTAAGTTCCTAATAGTAATAATATCGTGACGAGGATGCCCAATAGCGTGGCAGCCTCTAAAAGAAACTAAATAATCTACTTTTCTTGTTAGACAATCTGCAGGAGCTGTCCCACTACTGACATCAGTAGCTTTACAAAAGGGGTTATCGCTATTGTTATTACTATTATTTGTTCCCTTGTTGTCATTACCTTTGTTATTTTTATCTTTATCTCCGTTATTGTCATCACCTCTAGAATTAGATCTGTGTCCAGATATTCCTCCAGCTGCAGTTTCTCCTCCATCAGAGCTATGATTAAGCATACTATCTATAGAAGGACCTGCTAAACAAATAACTATAAGATACATAGGCTATACATATAAGACCTGATATCACTATTTTTGAAAACAGTATAGACTTGTCTCGTCTTAAGGTAACGGCATTTGAAAGTAGAGTTAATATTAATCAAATTATTAACATTGGGTGTATCTGTTTTTAAATAAGTAAACAGTATGGAACAATACATATCGTAATTTAAATTAACCTTTATTGCCACTATAGCGACTCAAAGAAAAAGAATAATTTTATTATATATATTTTTAATTTTTTTTTTTGGGGGGGGGTATGATTACAGTTAATATTAATTAAACCCGTGCAATTTCCACTACACGAACCGTATTTCGACTTAACACTAATCAAAGTCACGCATACGAAGACATCATACAGAAATAATGAGTAAACCTAATTGTTTTTCGTAAAAGTCCGTACTAGCCAAACTTATTGCACATACTCCTTTCAGCGCCTGACGAGTGGTTAGTACCTATCTGAGATTAAATCCACCGTGGTGTGGTGACTCACGATTACTAGTAATTCCTTTTTCATGCAGTCGAGTTACAGACTACAATCCATTTTATCTTCTGTTTTAGAGATTTGCTAATTTTCGCACTTTTGCCTCTCTTTGTGCAGATTTATGTGGCACGTCTATAGCCCACAATATTAAGGTCATGATGACTTGTCTTAGTCCCTGTTATCAATCCAATTATAGCGGTGATCTGCTTATCTTTATGTAATAGTAATGGTAAACTAATACAATAATAAACAAGGGTTTACGTTAATTTAATGGATCTAACCAAAATCTCACGACATTAACTGAAGACAGCCGTGCAACGCTTGTAATTATTTTCTTAACCTAGTAAATATCTCTTGATATTAGTAAGTATAATTTATAGGTGTGTCTAACAAAAGCCAGGCAACACCTAGTCAATAAAAATAACCATTCAAATTGTGGTAAGGTTTTTCGAGGGTCATCGAATTAAATAACATACTTCACTACTGGTTTCAGAAACGGTCTAATGATTTCAGTTCCTGCGTTGCCACATTACTCTTGAGGTGGAGTGCTTACACTTTCATTTATACACTTATTACATATTTAGTCTATAACACTCATAATTTTCTGCCTGGACTACTAGGGTATCTAATCCTATTCGCTCCCCAAGCCTTCGTCCCTTAACGTCAGTTTATACATAGAGGTTTGTCTTCGCCGTTATACATTCCATTAGTATCACAGAATTTCATCTCTACACCAATAGTCCTAATATTTACCTCTCCCATCAAACTCTAGCAAATCTGTACCTTTTGGGGCCCAATTTACCGTCTAGGTACCCTTTAAACCTAATAAAGATGAATAACACTAGTCTCACTTGTGTTGCCGCGACTGCTGGCACAAGAATTGGTCGAGACATGTAAATAGAAATCTGTCATTATCAATTATCTATTTAGAACTATATTCAAATAAATCGATTGGTACAGTATATAGCATACTGTATACCCATACTTATAACGTACATTCCCCCAAATTGCTGGTTCGGTCGTTAGACCATTGACCAAGATTCCTCACTGCTGTACAGTACGTATTGGGGTTATTTCAGACCCAATGTGACCAATAAACCTCTCAGTTTTGGCTACAAGCTTAAGCTAGTTAAGCCGGAACCTTAACTACTACTTACTTGGCAATATAGTAAACATCTTAAAGCGAAAAAAGTTTTTTCTTTAATTAGAGAAAGACTTTACATTAATCTTTCTCCGTTTTATAAGGAATTTATCTTTCCTTACTTTAAGGCAGTAAACATATTATACTCACCTTTACACCACCTTACTTAACAAAATCATATGGCTTTGCCTTATAATATGTAAAATAATGTATGATTAGCATGTGTCAAGCCTTTGGACAGCGTTCAATCAGAGCCATCATCAAACTCAATAAATTAAGATAAATATATATCTTACTAATATGCTAGGCACAATAAATTTACTTTTATTTAAACGTTTATATTATAATAAAAAACATTATAAGCTATATGTATAAATAAGCTAAATTCTGTGTAAAAAGGAAAAGAAAATAATACATTAAAAGTATATTTAGTATTATAGAATTTTCTTGAAGTGTATATAAACAAAAATAATAAAAATATGTGGCCTTATACTATTATATCATTAAATTCTATAAAAACAAATAATAATATAGAACAAAGGCGACACGATAATATAATATGGAGCGTAATATGTGCCTACAGTGACTTAGTATATATATTAGTACATTAAAAACATTAATATGAGTGGTAAATATAATAGTCAATTGTAAAAGACATTATATAAAATTTTAACAAGTATAGCAAATAGGGTATGATATTAAATTAAAAAATATAAAACAATAAGTAAGTAGATGGTAAAGTTATGTATAGCTTTACATTTTAGTTGTAAAAAGAACAAAGACCATTTCTTATAAATTTACCTATACTAGGCGTTTCTTCTTTAATCTATTTATTACTTGTACCAATCATTGTGATAAGTTGTATATGCATAACAAACCTGTGTTTTTTAAGTTGTGTAATATAATTATTAAGAAACAATACGTTATGGATGTAAAAAAGCTAATTTCTGTTGCTACATATAATACTAAAATAATGCTTAATATTGGCTTTAAATTTCATATATAAAACATATTATATAGTTGTTGGATTTTCTGTATAATACCAAGATTTTTATCTGTAGGCTTCTGAGCCATAATATTTAATTAAGTTATAAGACTTTACTACGTAATTGTTACCATTTATCCTTATTTTTATATTTTTACCTACGTTTACCGTTAAATAAAACGAGAAATAAAAAAATTAAGTTTTTTTTTATAACACTTTACGACTATGTAGACTACATCACATACTATGTAATTTAATTAATTATTCACCATTAATATATATTAATGGTAATTTATGTTTTTATTGTTAAAAATAAAAGACATGTAGTAATTAACGTACAGTTATTAATGATTTATTAATACACAATATTTTGTGAAAAAATTTTAGATATAGACAGTTAAACAATAACTATATCGTCATGGCGCTAATGTAAGTCTAATCCATCTTTAATGTAAGAACATGATAAAACTACAAAAACTTGAGCTTGTATAAATGCTATCCCAAATTCTAGACCTGAGAACGCTATTATAAAGGCTAATGGAAATAATCCTAAAAAGAAGAATAAGAATCCAGAAGTCATTATGTTATAAGTAAATCCACTAAGTATATTTAAAAGCATATGACCTGATAATATATTTGCGGCTAGTCTTAAACCTAAAGATACGTTTCTAGCTAGGTAAGATATAAATTCTATTAAAACCAATAAAGGTAATAGACCTAACGGACAACCAGCAGGAACGAATAATGAAAAGAATTTAAGACCGTGTTTACTTAAACCTAATATAGTAGCACCTAAAACTACTGTAAAACTTAGTGAGAAAGTTAAAACGAAATGGCTTGTGCTTGCGAAGCTGTAAGGAACCATACCTATTAGATTATTAACTAATATAAATACAAACAGTACATATATAAAAGGGAAGTAAATTTGACCATTTTTGTCATTTATTTGACCTATTACTATACTATGAACAGTTGCATAAATAGATTCTTGACTAATACTTCAACTGTTAGGCAGTATATTGTTATTATTAGTTGAAAGTAGTCCTAACATAAATATTAAATATCCTGCTATTAATAAATATAGACTTATATTTGTTAGTGATAAAGATACGTTACCTAAAACAGGTGCGTCTAAACTCAATAAATTTCTTACTTCAAATTGATCTAACGGGCTTGTTATATATTCAAAAAAGTTCATTTAATAATTTACAAGATATTTATTAAAATTCTCTTATTAAAAATATAATAAGAAATAAAAAAGTAAGTATATGTAACTTAAATACTAGAAACAACTAATTTATTTTTTTTTTTTACTTATTCTTTATATAAGGGACATAAAAAATGAAAATAACCAATATGTATTTTTAAACCGTGTAAATAATTAAATTATAATTTACTTATAAATGTACGCGCAGCAAATAAACGAACAAAGTTAGGTAATATGTATTTAGAAAATACGTATACTAACATAATAAAAATTAAAAAAACAAAAAATGCTTGATTTACAAAGAAAAAAGGAACTAATTGTGGCATTTATATTATACTCAAATAAATAGATTATAAGTTTTAATACAATTTAATAAAAATATATTGTGATTAACATGTGTGACCTTTGCCTTGAAGTAAAGATCTATATCTACTCTATGCGGACAGAGGATTTAAACCTCTATTTATTGGACATGAACCAATTATGTTACCGTTACATCAATCCACGTCATGGTCCTAGTTATATATAAATAAATTACAACATTTACTTTATTTTTATTTTTATTCATTTCTCGCTATAGCGTGAAAAAAAAAAAATAACAATGTAAAGTAATTAACTACTTTCATAACCTTCATCGATCGGTTCACTAACTACAAGTATATCAATAGTTATTATTATTATTAGTTTAAATAGAGGTCGTTACTTTGTAAAGGTAGACTTACAAATGCATGAGGTTTAGGAGGAGAGTTAAGTGCTCATTCTAGACTTGCATATGCTCTAGTTAATAAAGCTTGTAAGAAATCTGTATAGAATTGAGGTGTTAATCAAGGGTATCTTGAAACACTTTTTCCTTTAACTAATTGAAGGTAAACTATTTGTAAGAAAAGTCAAGTTGCTACTACAGAAATAATAGAACCAAAACTACTTACTAAATTTCATCCTGCAAACGCATCAGGGTAATCACTTATTCTTCTAGGCATACCTTGTAGACCTAGGAAGTGTTGAGGGAAGAATGTAACATTAACTCCTATGAATAAGATTCAGAAGTGTACTTTTCCTAACATTCTGTTATAATCTAAACCTAACATTTTTGGAATTCAGAAGTATCATGCACTGAATAGTGCAAATACAGCTCCCATACTTAGTACATAGTGGAAATGTGCTACAACGTAGTAAGTATCATGGAAAGCTACGTCAAGTGAAGCGTTAGCTAAAACAACTCCACTTAATCCTCCGATAGTAAACATAAATACAAAACCTAATGCGAAAAGCATTGAAGGTGTTAGGTGTAATGATCCTCCATAACATGTAGCCAATCAACTGAATATTTTAATACCTGTTGGAACTGCAATTATTAATGTTGCAGCTGTAAAGTAGGCTCTTGTATCCACGTCTAGCCCTACACTGTACATGTGGTGACTTCAAACTACAAATCCTAACACTCCAATAGACATCATAGCGTAAACCATACCTAGGTATCCGAATACGCTTTTGTTTGAACTCGCTGATATAGTTGTACTAATAATTCCAAAACCTGGTATTATTAATATATAAACTTCAGGATGTCCAAAGAATCAGAAAAGGTGTTGGTATAGTATAGGATCACCACCACCCGCCACTTCAAAGAATGATGTATTAAAGTTTCTATCTGTTAACACCATTGTTATCGCACCGGCTAAAACAGGTAGAGATAATAGTAACAATACTGCAGTTACTATTACGGCTCAACCAAATAAAGCTAGTTTGTGTAGTCTTATACCTGGACTTCTCATATTTAATATTGTTGTTATGAAGTTCATAGCTCCTAGTAAACTACTTATACCAGATAAGTGTAAAGCAAATATAGCTAAATCTACACTAGGTCCACTGTGACTTTGTATACCAGATAATGGAGGGTATAATGTTCAACCTGTACCTGCTCCATTTTCTATTGTACTAGCAAATAAAAACAATATTAAACTTGGAGGTAATAATCAAAAACTAATATTGTTTAGTCTAGGGAATGCCATATCTGGACCCCCTACTAATAATGGTAGTAAGAAATTACCAAATCCTCCAATAAGTGCAGGCATAACCATAAAGAATATCATAAGTATGGCATGAGCAGTTATTATACTATTGTATAACTGGTTATCTGCTATGTACTGAACACCAGGTCCACTTAGTTCAAGTCTTATTAGAACAGAAAATGCAGTACCTAGTAATCCTGAAAATAAAGCAAATATAAGGTATAAAGTACCTATATCTTTAGCATTACTAGATAAAAATCAACGTTCTAATCACATACTTATATTACTTAAAGACATATGGCTTTGCCTAACGGGTTCATATGAACTTATATTATTGCTAATAACTTATCGAAATAAGTTATAGGCACAATTTTAACGATATACGATATGTATATTTAAGTTTAACCTTAAATATAAAATTAGCAAGAAAAAAAAAATACAATATTCTACATGCTTACGTGTTATTAATGATTGGCCTTTAGTAGCCCGAATATGTAAAAACATTACAAATTTTGAAAAGAGATAATATTATTGGTTTATAATAGAGTGGGTATTACAAATTTTTTATAAATTAAAGTATTCTTCAAATAGACTATTAAGTAATTTTACTTTATAACTGTTTCTCTATCTATATTAAACCTTTAAAAATTTCTAGCCCAGTGCAAGTATCGCACTTACTTCTACCGATTACAAAACGGTTGCATTACTTTTATGCTAACCGGGCTTGATACTAATGTTATTGTACTTTGGCGCCTTGGCGAGACATAATCGATTATGTTATTTCTATAGCTAACTTTTTGCAATCCTAACTCCCACCCGAGATTCGAACTTGGATCTAGACATTAGAAGTGTCCTGCTCTACCATTGAGCTAGTGAGAACATTTTTCCCGCTATAGGGCCCGCCATGACTACAAAGATTTAGGTGTTTATATTTTTATAGCAATTAGCATAAAGATGATTCTACTTTTATTAAATAGGGTGATTTAAACTATAAAACTTAGTTATTACTACTAGTTGTTTAGATAAAATTTTATACTATAAGAGCTGTGAGATTTGAACTCACATTATAATGATTAAAAGTCACATACTTTACCTTTAAGTTAAGCTCTCATTTTAACTTTATTATTTACTTTTTTTTTGTATTATCACTTAATTTTTTTTTTAGTAAAATAAAAAGAAAAAAAATATTTATAGTAAATATGCCCAAAGTAAGACTTGAACTTACAACCTAAGCATCTTCAGAGCTCCGCTCTACCAATTGAGCTTTTCGGGCTTTTTTATTCTATAGTTTAAAAGGGGAAGTGTCGCAATAATGGCGAGGAAAAAATATGTGATTATAAAAGTGTGTTAAGTATATTTGTCAATTGTACAGCCCATAATACTAGTAGTAATTATTAGTTAATTCGTGTGGCCTTTGCCTAGCCTTTTCCTTACCCGCGTTATATTCTTAACAGGTACGTAATGTACATTGTTATGTCGCTACAAATTACTCCATTTTTACTTTACTTTTAATTACTCTTTATTGACACTGTAACTATAAAAAGAGATATATGGAGATATTAGGACTCGATCCTAAAATAACGATATGCAAAATCGCAGTTTTACCAATTAAACTATATCCCCTTTAATTAGTTTTATCTTTTGTTTTCTTTTTTTTTTCTAAAAGAAATCAGTAAGTATAGCAGGAATGTATTCGACATAGAAATCTGTTTGGCTTTCATCTAAGAAATAAGAATATTAATACAGAGGTCATTAATATATGTTTGGTAGTTTACGTGTGGCAAAAACCTGGCAAAGACCAAAATCTATATAGTCAAATAAATTATTTTGCGCATGAACTATCTTACTAATTTACTCGAGATGTTCATAAGTTTTTATATAAAAGTATATTTTACTGTGGTTTAAATGAACTATTTGTACTTCATTAAATGTAAGTGGTTCAAATATATGGCGCTTTAGCGAGCGTTTTGGCGATTAAAGTTATTATTATTTTATTATATTTATAAATTCCGATTAAAGTGATCATTACTTTCTTATATTTATAAGGTTCGCCAAAACGTGGTCGGCAACCATTCCTAATATATATAAATACATAATTGGTATAAAGGCTTCAATAACTAATTTTTAATATTTTAAGGCAAAAGCCACCGTGTTAATTATGATATTATGTCTCGCCTCACCATACACTATGGTGAGTGTAAGGCGCTAGATATTTATTTTCTTGGCAATAAACAAAACGAGTAAGTTAATGGTGCGCTTATCTAATAATAAAAATGTGTGGCCTTTGCCCTTTTTTATTAATATGTTTTATTATTATGTAGTCAATGCACTAAATTATAAATAATAATAAACCACACAGGGTTATGCCTAGCACATTAGTAATGTAATATATACGATATGTAATGTAATATTTCATCATTTAATTACTTAAGTGATGATAAGTATATAAAGAGACTATTATGGATGTCTAGGCTATATGTCAGAGGTAGTAAAGTACATTAGGGATAACCTGTAATGGGTGGACCTAAAAAAACCTAGGATAAATCATGTATTTAAACGAAGCAAACTGAAATATCTTATTAGCTTCAGGAATATAAATCAAATGAGTTACTATGCTTTCTTGAATAAGAATCAAAGTAGTTGCCTTTAAAGTAAAATGTGAATAAATATGTTTGAATATAGGGAGACCTTTCTCTAAGGCTAAATACGACATATAAGCGATAGCGAAAAAGTAGCGTAAGGGAAAAATCTGAAATAGTAGTTTTATAAGCAGCTCAAGTTTAAATTATAATGTTTAATGAGAGCGTACCTTTTGCATAATGGGTCAGCAAGTTAATGCTAGATGCGAGTATATGTACATGTATACTGTATATGTATATTTACCTAGATAAACCAATTATTAAATAATGAATAAGTATCTAGTATTAGACCCGAAGCCTAGTGATCTTACCATGACCAGGGTTATAAAAGCTCGAACAGGTTATCGTTGTAAAGATATCTGATGAGTTGTGGTAAGTTAGTGAAAGACAAAACTGACTAGGATAGCTGGTTTTCCGCGAAACCTATATAAGTAGGTAGTTTAAAGGCAAAAGCCGTACACCATCGCAGGTACAGAATTGTGATCTCAGATAAATTTTGAAATTTGTAGTGTTTCCATCTTTTGCGTTTATTTTTAAGCCTTAAGATTACTACGTTTTAAGTTTATATATATTGGGGGATCGTGAAGATTTTATCAGTGAGTATTCGCTCTCGGAAGGGCAATGGTGTATATTAAACTGTCGGACATAGTACGATAAGGTTGTATGTCTAAAGGGAAACAGCCCAGAACAAGAGTTAAGGTTCCAAAATTATTATTAAGTGAAATTAAGGAAGTTTTTTTCAAATACAACCAGGAAATAGGCTTAGAAGCGGCCATTTTTTAAAGACCTCGTAACAGAGCACTGGTTTACATATAATTAAAGTTGTGGCCTTTGCCCTATATCACAATAAGACCACTTTTGATATAAATAAGTGTAATATTGATGAAGAATAATACCACGTACAATTTAAAATCATAGATCTATTGGATTTAGTAGTAAAAGCCATTTTATTACAAGAATAAATAAGTGTAATACTACAATAGACAAAGATCTAGACATAGAAATTGAAAAAGTTGTTAACATAAATAGCTTTAATTAAGTTAAACGCACCTAAAATTTAACGGATCTAAATAATATACCGAAACCTTGTACATATATTTAGTATAAGAAAATAAATTAGTTTAGTAAAGACTGTACTTATTTTAGTTATTTATTAGTATAAATACTGTCTTTATTTTGCCTGTTTATGAGTATATACTTATATATGGGGTAGCGGAACATTGGGTAGTCTAAAGTTTAATGTCCTAGACATTAACGAATTTTTAAAAAGAGCGCCGTATACTTAGTATTGTTTCACCTCTACTAGGTATAAATTGGGTGCTCAGATAATCCCAAGTGATAATGCTGACATGAGTAACGATAAAGGGGTCAACCCTCGCCTTAAGCTTATGGTATTTTTTTTTTTACCCGGTCCCTAAGTTTATAGAACTGACCTAAAGGAATAAACGATGGGTGAACTTCGACCTGGGTCGGAGATAAGATGCATAACAAACTAAACAGATGAATGTATTTTCCTCCAGATCCAGGGTATACAATTAAACCTTCTAGTGAAGGTTCAGGAAAAGTTGTAAAGAAATCTACCGTACCTAGATACTACCACAAGTAAGCAAGTAGAGAATACAAAGGCGTTTGAGATAACAATCATTAAGGAACTCGGCAAATTGACACCGTAACTTTGGGATAAGGTGTGCCATCTAAGATCAAAGATACTTAAAGAGGAGACATAAAATGGTGTTGTACGACTGTTTAATTAAAACAAAGCACTTTGCATAAGACGATAAGTCAAAGTATTGAGTGTGATTTCTGCCCGATGTTGGCTGGTTAACGGATTTTCTTAGCTTTAACAGGCTAGGTTTTGAAGGAAACCCCAATCAATGGCGGCCTTACCGATGAGGGTCCTAAGGTAGCGGAATACCCTGGCCGTTAAATGCGGTCTTGCATGAATGATTTAACGATACAACAGCTGTCTCAATGATTGTCTCAGTGAAATTGGAATAACTGTGCAGATACAGTTTTCTCCTAGTTAGACGAGAAGACCCTATGCAGCTTTACTATTAGTAGTTATTGGGTATGATCGTGCAATTTGTAGCGTATAAGGTAATAGTAAACATGAAATTGAAACACCTTTATTCAGCATATCATATTGTAGACTGGATATTCAAGAGTGGTTCATATCTAGGGCTTCCTTGTGGTTCTAGTGTGTATCAAGTCCAACCGCCCTATGGGTCCAGCCATATACATAATATTACTTTACGAGAAAAGTAATATACCTTGCAAAATTTACGGATTTATAGTTTATTAATGGAAAAAGATTGATCTTCTTTTTAATTATAATTTTTGCCTATATTTCTAAGGAACTTAGTATTGTAGCGGATTTCTTTACTAAATAAGACTGAATAAATAAGAATTGATCTCTCTTATTGAAGGGTGCTTGCTTTATGTATATGCCCTGTCCTTAGCTGTAAGATAAAGCATTATCTCGAGTATAGTTTAAGTGACATTGACTATTAGATAGTTTATGCGGGGCACAGATCCCACAAAAAGTACCTGGGTGTATCCAAAGTTAAAATTGTGAACCTATTAGTTAATATCAAACTAATAACTTATGTTATCGGTGTCTTCATTGTAACATATTTATTTTAATTTGTAATATCTTAATTTTTCTTTAGCGATAAAGAAGGTAATTTATTCGATTATTTTTCTATTAAGTTAGATTTATTATATTTTTTTTTAGTAAGGTTTTAACTATATGGAAAATAGAAGTTGATAAAAAGATTAAAATTAATTAATTTAATTTGTCTTTATGGATAGTTTTTGAATGAAAATGATGATAATATACTGTCCATTAAAGATGATTATTAATACAACTATAAAAGTTTAATGGCTTAACCTTGCTTTACTGTTTGACTTACATGTCTTTCAGTCGCGTAAGCGGGGCATATGATCACAAGATGCAGAAAGGAAAGGTCTTGGATTTATGAAAAAGCTACGCTAGGGATAACAGGCTAATTGCGCCAGAGAGTACAAATTGAGTGCGCAGTTTGGCACCTCGATGTCGGCTTAGCTCATCCACATGAATGTAGGAATCATGAAGGGTACGACTGTTCGTCGGTTAAAGAGCTACACGAGCTGGGTTAAATACGTCGTGAGACAGTATGGTTTCTATCTTCTAGGAGTAATTAGAGTAAAACAAGAATAGCCCCTTCGTACGAAAGGAGTTGGGTATGCTAACCTCTGGTTTATTTGTTGTTTGGACGGAAGTTTAAAGTTAACACGCCTGTAAAGGACACACAGATGCTATGTGTCAGGATTAATTTCCATCGCCATAGCGATGCGGGGAAGGCTCATTGATGGCCTCTAAGAGAACCGAAGGTACGACCTAGTAAGGCACAGCAATAAAGCTACGTTGGTTATAAATAAATGCTGAATGCATATAGGCATGAAGTTTATCTTCAGATACTCTAAAATATACGTGGTATAATACTACGTAAACCTTACATTTCACTAAGATGAAATGGTAACACTACTATCATTAAGTGTGTTTTTAAAGTTTATAGGCTTTGGTTTAAAGGGTTTTAATGCTCTCAGATACAAAGTACTAATTTTATTAATAACTAAATAATATACTTATCTATTAAAACAAAAAAGCATGTTATGCGATATACTTGTCTGCTTTATACCGCTAACACGTATGTGTAAAGCATACTTTAAAAATAATATTGTTTGTTTAATAATGCACGAGGCTGATTTTTAATTACTTGTTAGCATAATTAAACGGTATACTTATGTGTATTGTGTAAAAATAAATCCGAGTGCTGGAATTGGTAGACAGGATAAACTTAAGATTTATTGATATAATATCGTAAACGTTCAAGTCGTTTCTCGGATAAAACCTACTTAATATTTTTACGTGATTTTTTAATATAGCCTTATAATTAATTACATGAGCAGTATTTTTTTCACGCTTGCCATAGCGCTTGCACAAGAAAAATAAGGTTTAAGACCCACTAGTCAAGCGGTTAAGACATAATGTTTTCACCATTACATCTTGGGTTCAAATCCCAAGTGGGTTAATACTGTATAGTTAGAGAGCTATAAAAAGGCTATCACACTTAATTTTTATGTTAAATTACCTATATATACCACCAGTGTACATTATATAACGTTATTTTAACAATAAAAGCAAATACTAAAATATTATAATAGACATCATTAATGTTATCTGTTAAATACGGCTATAGGTTAATGGTAGACCGTTCGTCTTCCAAACGATGTGTACCGATTCGATTTCGGTTGGCCGTATATTTTAGCTATTTAACCCTTTCTGTTTAATTTATAGAAAAAAAAAATAGGCAAAAAATGTAAAAAGAACCTATGCTAAACATTCAAGTTGCTATTAATTTATCGCACGCTTCTACGCTACCGCCTTTGCCAGGGTGACATAAAATGAGATAAGACTATATCTTCAGGTTTGCCATAGCGCTTGCGCAAGAAGAGATAAAACCACAAATAGAGTTAGTAACTTAATTGGTAAAGGACTTTCTTGTCGAGAAAGTACATGCCGGATCGTAGCCGGTCTAACTCGTGTGTCTTACTAATAAGAAAAGACCATTTAAAGGAAAAGTCGCCATAGGTAAGGCAAGATATTTGCTAAATATTGTGTTTATACACCTGGATGTTCGAATCATCTCTTTTCCGCAACTTTAGTGGCGAGACTGCAACAAAATTTTCAATACGTTATAAACTTAATGTTAGAAATAATAAT
>CANUEX010032081.1:0-28002 GCA_948099535.1 Jatropha multifida | reverse complement strand
ATGGTATGCTGATATAGTAAATTTTCTGGCTTGTAAAATTCTTCCTCCTAATCTTTCTTACCAACAAAAGAAAAAATTTTTCCATGATGTTAAATTCTATTATTGGGAGGACCCTTTCTTGTTCAAGTATTGTAATGACCAACTTTTTAGAAAGTGTGTGCCGGAGGAAGAGATGGAGAGTGTACTTAAGCATTGTCATTCTTTTGAATGTGGAGGACATTTTTTAGGAAACAAAATGGCAGCAAGGGTCTTACAAAGCGGCTTGTATTGGCCTAACTTATTTAAAGATGCTTTTAACTTTGTTCGTTTTTGTGATCGTTGCCAAAGGTTAGGTAATATCTCCAAGAGACATGAGATGCCATTGAACAGTATTCTTGAAGTGGAGATCTTTGATGTTTGGGGATTGGATTTTATGGGACCATTCCCATCTTCCTATTCCAACCAATACATCTTAGTGGCGGTGGGCTACGTGTCTAAATAGGCGGAAGCCATTGCTTTACCTAACAACGATGCCAAGAGCGTGATGAACTTCATTAAGAACTACATCTTTACATGCCATGGTACCCTTCGAGCAATTATCATGGACGGAGGTAAACATTTTTGCAATAAGTATTTAGATTCTCTCCTTGCAAAATATGGTGTTACGCATCGTGTAGGTACCCCTTGCCATCCACAAACAAGTGGGCAAGTTGAGGTAACTAATAGAGAGATCAAAAAGATTCTTGAGACTATAGTTGGTCAATCGAGGAAGGATTGGTCAAAGAAACTTGATGATGCACTTTGGGCCTATAGAACTGCATTCAAAACGCCAATCGAAATGTCTCCATATTGAATGGTCTATAGTATGGCTTGTCATCTACCAGTTGAGTTGGAACACAAAGCATATTGGGCGATATAGTTCTTGAATTTCAATACCAAGGAGGTAGGGCAAAGGAGAGTAATTCAATCAAACATGGTGGATGAAATGAGGATGCATGCCTATGAGAGTGCTAGAATTTACAAGAATCGGACTAAGAAGTGGCATGACACACATATTATTTTACGGGATCCAAGAGTCAGACAAAAGGTATTACTCTATAACTCTAGACTTCGTCTTTTTCCAGGTAAATTGCATTCTCGATGGTCTGAACCCTTCATCATAAAAGAAATTTTTCCACATGGAGCGGTTGAGATTATTGATGGAGACTAAAGCTTCAAAGTTAATGCTCAAAGATTGAAGGTTAACCAACATGGAGTTTTTGATCCTGTCAAAACCCCAATGAGCCTCACTTGAAAGAAAGGGAGTAATGAGTCGAGTTTAACGACGCTAAATAAAAGCACTTGTGGGAGATAACCCATATTTTTCTTTTTATTTTTTCTTCGTTTTAGTATATTTTTAATGACATTGATTTTTTTTGTTCGAATAATTTTATGATCTAACTCAATTACCCAATCTCAAAAGTGTTATTTTATGTGTTTTTAGGTACTTAGGGACTAAAGTCAGATCACTCCACGGCTTTGGCGTGTAAAATGCCATGCCCATGGCATTTGGTAAAGAAAATTGAAGGACTTCCAAGGGACTCCATGCCTATGGCATGGACACACCACGGCCGTGGCACAGGAGTGACGTACAATGGACCACGTTAAGATGCCACGGCCAGCCCATGGCACAGGCCACGCTCGTGGCAGAACCAGTAGCCAAGAAGGGGAGACACAGATCACTCCACGGGCAGGGCATGGCACATGCCATGCCCGTGTCCTGTCCAACGCAAAAAAATCCCTTTAGAGAGGCAGAACAGTCCACGGGTAGGGCGTGGCACACGCCACGCCCGTGTCCCACCCAGGCCAAAAGTGCAACGCAGAGGCAGGGCATTCCACGGGTGCACGCCATGCTCGTGGCATGCCCAACTCAAACCGACTAAGGCCACAAGCGTGCCACGGCCATGGCACCACCAGGCCACTCGCGTGGCACCACCAAGCCACTCGCGTGGCACATGCGGGATCACTTTAAAAAGGTACATTTTCTCAACCCTAACCCCTCTCTTTTGAATTCTCTCTCACCTTTCTCTCTCTAGAAACCTCTATAGCCACACACTCTCTCAACTTTCTCTCTCTAAAAACCTTCATAACCACCACCCTCTACTCTTTCCTTTTCTCTTTTTCTCTTCTTCTTCACCAAATCTCTCAACCATGGCACCCAAGAGACAAAGAACTTCATCCTCTTTAAGAGCACAATCAAATGCTCTGGTTCCTGTGCAAAATCCACCAAAAGGAAGAAGAGCAACCACCATACCACCACCGGAGATTCCACAACCACCATTCCCACTCTCTGACCCGGATCAAATTAAAAGGTACAATACTCTTCTCTCAAAGCCTATGGTACCAAATAAATTTATTCATGAACATGCTTTGAGTTTAGTGGGTTTAATGAATGCTGTGATTGAGCCTTTATAAAGGATTGGGTGGGGTAACTTTATCACTATGAAGGATTATGTGTTTTCACCTTTAACTCTTGAATTTTTAAGCACATATGCTTCATACATTTATCCTACCATAGATGCTGTTGAGTCGAAAATAGCCTTTCAACTTAGTGGAAGAAGACATGAACTAACCATAGATGAACTTAGTCAAATTTTTTATTTTCCTACTGAAAATGCTAGTCGTTGTGTACCTTCAAATTTTGATGAGAATGATGCATGGGAACAACTAACGGGTTCACGTGGTTACAACTCTAAAGGTGCCAAAGCCTCTAACCTTAGAAACTTGGCCTACCATTACATTCATAGGTTTTTAGCCGATATAATTTTTTGTGGGAAGGAAAGTGACGGTGTAATAGTGGTGAACAAATTATATTTTTTATGGGCTATTGATAATGGCATTAGATTGAACCTAGGATATTGGTTGGGTGTGAGGTGGAGAAAAGTTGCAAGAGGAAACACGAGTAGTATAGTTATGGGGAGTTTTGTTACAAGGATCAGGCTATACCTTAGGGCATTTAACCTAGATAGGTCTCCCTATGTAGGTCCTTCCCATCCAGCGGAGCAGGCCGAGACCGATGAAGTGTTAGCCCGCATCCTCTCCAAAATGGACTTATTCGATAGTTGAATGGAGCAAATGGAGACAACAATGTCCGATCGTTTCACTAGTTTGGACATATCCTATGGAAGCATCGATTCGCGTCTCGAGACTATGCAACAACAATATACGAGATATAATGATCAACTTCGAATGATAATCCAGATTTTACAGCCTCCTCCACCTCCTTCTCTTACAAATTGAGGCCTTATTTACATACTTTGATTTCATTTGTTATTTTTAGTACTTGTTCTTGTGTTTCTTTGGGATTCTGTTTTTAGTATGTTTTTAGATATGTTTCACTTTGAATTATTTATTTATTAACTAATTGTCTTTTATTTAGTTTTTCCTTTTCAGCTTCTAGCCATTAAAATCTATTTCATCTTCCATCTTTCATTATATTCCTCAATGCAATGGTGTAAGAGATTATCAAACCATCTTTCTCTCATAAATTTTGCACTATGTTTTGAAGCTTGACTTTAAGATGGGGGTTATAATTATTTTCACATTGGGGACAATGTGCAAGATTAAGTTGGGCAAGGGAAATTTTTACTATTTTATTAGTTTAATTTGGTTAGAATGATTATAAGCAAAATTAAAAATTATCATAATCTGATAATTTGTTATAAATTTAGTTGTTTTTCTATTATAACATGTTTTTGTTTAAATTTGAACTTTTTAATTTAATAATATTCTTGTGTGAATATTTATTTTTAAGATTATAAACACCCATTTTTGAAATGATTATATATATATATATATGTGTGTGTGTGTGTGTGTGTGTGTATGTTTTGATCAAAATTTAATTAACCTTGGCATTCCTAGAAAAAAATTGGAAATTCTTTTGAGACAAAATTTTTAAAGTGCTCACATTAGAAAGAGATGATTTAGGCATTCTTTATTAAACTACATATTTTAGCCTAGACCACCGTGAGTTAATTATAACCATTGCAATCAATTTGAAGCCTATAACCCAATATTTTTCTTGTTACCCATATTAAAACCTAGTCATTTAAACCTATTTGTTTAAACTTTTACCCTGAGTGTGATCATGTATAATTAAAAGATTTGATCTTATAGGAACATAGTAAGAAAATAAAAAGGGAGGTATTTTTATGCAAAAACTAGCAAGTGGAGAAATTAGAAGAGAAGAAAAAGAGAAGCACCCCAAGAAAAAGAAAAATAGTGATCAATCAAAAACTCAAGTTTGGGGAAATTTTAAGCAAGGAGAAAAATACTCAAGTATTATAAAAGACTTTGTCAAAAGCATCTCTAATAATAAGCTAGTGAGAAATTCCAAGAAAATATCCCATTGCAAATAAAATATATGTTTTTATGAGATCAAAATCTTGATATTATACATTTTTGCACTCTTTGATTTCCTATATTCGCTTCTTTTAACTTAACTACATCAACCTCATAAGCCTCATTACAATCCTAGTAAATGACCTTTTGATTTTAATAATGGTGTAGCACTTAAAATTGTAGAGAAGGGATAACAAATTTTGCCTATAGGAATGTTGAATTAAATTCATCATCTATATTTCAAAGTTTAATAAGTTTTTATGAAAATTCATATGTTATCTATCATGATTTTATCAATTATTAGTGTTGAAGTCTTGATAATTTATATTCATACTAGGGAATATGTTTTGTTAAAAGTTTAAATTTTTGCAAGAATATAGCTAGCATAGAAAACACTTGATTTATTTTCATGTTAATAGATTTTTGATATTTTTAAAATTATGAATAATTATCTCCAACCATATTAAGCTAGTTTTATTTTGTCTTATTTTGTTTTATTGTTTGAGGACAAACAACGGTTTAAGTTTGGAGAATTCTAATAGATCATATTTTTATAGTATTTTTAGCTTAATTTTTATTAGGAAATTTATTATTTTAATTACTTTGATTAATTTTTCACTTAGATTTATTTATATTTTTACGTAAGTTCTTATGATTCTTGATAAGCTTGATTTGAAGGATTTTTAGTAGGAAATTAGCCAAAAATCGCATCAAAGAAGGTTAGGGCTGAAATTGGAAGTCTAAAACTCAACATGGCCAAGTCAGGGAAGTACACGGGCAGGCCAAGCAGTGCCACAGTCGTGGCACCTACTGAAAAATTAAGGGCTGAATTCAGTTGTTCAGCCCATGTAAATCTGTGACATGGGCATGGTCTATACATGGGCTGCATGAAAATATTAAAAGGGCTCATCTTAAGCATTGTTCAAGCCCAAACTTAATGAAAGAAGACTCCTAAATAGAAAGGAATCCAATTCAAATCAGTTTCCTACTCAGATTTGGAGATACCCTATGAAGTCTATATAAAGAGAGATCACAACAACAATTAGGGAATCAATTGATCATTGAATCTTAGATCTTAGATCTCAAATCTGGATTCTATTGTTTTTCTTAGTTTTCTCTCTTTATAAGATTTCAAGCAATCAAGTTGTGTAAAGAATCAAGGGAGTCGTCTACACTATTGTTTGACTAGTTTTTATCTCTAAACTCGTAATCTTGTTTTATTTCCATTAATTCTTACTATTATGAAATTATTTTCAGATTTTATTGAGTTTTATTTAATTACTATGTCAAACTAAACTCTCATACTAGGAATTTGATGTAGCTTAACTTCTACCTCAATTTATGTTATTAGATTTGTTTTTCTTTGTTCAAGTTATAATTTATTATTGAACTTAATGTTTCTAAGTAGATTTTATCCCCTGGATTGATTTATTTCATTAATCACTATCGAAAGAAAGATTTTTGGATAAGAAAAGGGTAATAAATTACATGGGAATAATAACTTGATGCGAAAGCTATATGGTTTAACTCATGGGGAATTTTCATAATTTAATGACCTTAGGTTATGAATTCTTGAACAAACCATAAAACCTAAGATTTAATTTATGTTTAGTTGCGCTATTGGAAGATAGGCAATTAATGGGATTAAAATAACTAACAGTACATCCAGCTTGTTAGTGACTCTAGGGTTGTTTTCCCTACTTGAACAATTAAATTTGATTAACAAACAAATAAAATAAATTGGGTAGAGTTAAGTGAAGTCAATATCCCTAGTAGCTTTTAAACCTTGATTTCTTTTCATAAATTATTCTTGTTTGAATTCTTTTCTATTTTTTTTAGTTTATTTTATCTTACTTTTACAAATATCTTCTTAATTATCGTTTAAATAATAGTAGATTAAAATAATTTTGGTACTTGGCATAGAATCTTCTTAGGATAATACTCTACTCACTCTTCATGCAATTTTGTGCACTTGTGAAAATTGTTGTCAGATAGTTGTGGTTGAAATCTTTTTTATGGTGGGCTAGTTTTGTGTTTCAGAAAAAGCTAAAGCAATTGAAGTTGAAACCTAAGGACTGGAATTGGTCCTCTTTTGGTATCGTAACAGATGAAATGGCTAAATTGCAAGCATTTTTTAAATGAGTTTGTTCTTAAAGCAGAAGACAGTTCACTTACTGATGAGGATATTATTAACAGAAAGCAGTCAACTCAGATTATTTCAACTACAAAGAATTCATGAAAGCATACTCAGACAGAAGGCAAGAGTTCTTTGGCTTAGAGAAGGGGATGCCAACACCAAGTTTTTTCATGCCATCATTAACAAAACGAAGCAATGAATCATATTGGCACATTCTTAATTGATGGCTCTTGGATTTTTGAGGTGCATCAGGTTAGGGAAGCATCAAAACGCTATTTCAAGAATATCTTCTCTTCAACCTCATCACCTCTCCCAACTTTGAATTGCGACACATTTGTAGACTCTCTTCAAGTCAAAGTTAGGTCCTTGAATTTGCATTGTCAAAAGAGTAGATAAAAATTGCACTATGGAGTTGTGACTCCACCAAGGCTCCAAGGCTAGATGGCTTTACTATGGGCTTTTTTAAGCACTATTGGCATGTAATAAAGGATAATCGACTGCTTTTCCTCCATTATTTCTTTATCAATGGCAAGCTTTGTAAAGGTGTAAATTCTAATTTCCTAGCTCTTATTCCAAAAATACATTCATGACAGTGCCTAAAAGACTTTTGTCCTATCTCACTTATTGAAACTTTATATAAGTTACTAGCAAAGATGCTTACTTTAAGACTTAAAAAGGTCATTTGTTCAATTATAAGGGAATCACAGTCAACCTTTAATGAGGGAAGGCAAATTTCAGATGGTATACTCATATGTAGTGAGGTCATCCATGATTTGAAAATCACAAGGTTGAAAGCAGTGGTTTTCAAAGTAGATTTTGAAAAAACCTTCGATATAGTTGATTGGAATTATCTATTATTGATGTTGGAAAAGTTGGCCTTTGGTTCCAAATGGAGGAGCTGGGTATCCAAGTTTTTAAAAAGTTCAAGGCTATCAGTTTTGATAAATAGGTCTCCAGCTGAAGAAATTCAAATGTGTTGTGGACTTAAATAGGGAGACCCTCTCTACCCATTTCTTTTTTTAATTGTTACTGAAGGCCTAAGTATTCTTTTTCAAAACTCGATTTTGCACGGATTTTTATTGGGTGTAAAAGTTGGGTCTGATCATATTACTATCTCTTACTTATAGTTTTCGGATGACCCGATTATCTTTAATAGTGTCAACAATAACCAGATCTTGAACATCAAGCAAAGTCCTTTGTTTTCAACTCTTATCGAGACTCAAGATTAATTTTCAGAAGAGTAAGCTTATTGGCGCAATATAAATGAGGATGAGCTGAGAGAATTTGCAACCTCATTGAATTTCTTATCAGGAAGTCTACCTTTAGTATATCACAACATCCCTATAGGCTATAATCATCATAAGAAAAAAGTATGGCAGCCAATGATAAAAAAACTTAAAAATAAGTTGTCTTGTTGGAAGGATTGACTTTTATCTTTGGATGGAAAAATTACCCTTATAAAATAAGTTTTGTCCTCACTCCCACTGTACTACATGTCCATCTTCAAAGATCCATTATGAGTAATAAAAAAAATTGAAGGGATTTAATGGCATTTTCGATGGCATATGGGTAGTGACAGTGAAAAGCCTGTAAATTGGGTCGCTTGGAAGAATGTCATTATTAATAAATCCAATGGAGGGTTAGGCATCCAAGACTTCAAACAAAAAATTTATTCTTTTCTTGGCAAACTGTGGTGGCGTTTCAAGTTTGAAAAAGGATTCTTATGGAAGAAAGTTTAGGAAGCTAAATATGGCAAGGATGCTTGGTTATGATTAGGACTTGATAGGACCCTTTGGAAGAGACTCTCCCCTATCTAGAAAGAGGTTGTTTCTCTTAATGTTAACTCTTTTGCAATAAAAAATTTTTTGAATAGTGGATTCATATGGATTTTAGCAGATGGCAGCAGAATAAAATTCTAGCATGATGTTTGGTTATTGAACTTACCATTTAAGACTGCTTCTCCTCACTTTTTTAGAATTGCTAACAATAAATCATATTCTGTTCATTCTTATGGTTTCTTCCTAAGTGGTAAATGGGAATGAGACATACATCAGAGGCGAGCATTTATAATTTCTGAAGACAAGATTTGGAGACAATTAAAAGACAAACTGTCTGGTATTTCAATCATAGAAGAGAAGAATGACAAATTAGTGTGAATTTATGATAAAAGAGGTAACTTTTCTATCAAAAATCTTTATTCACTACTGGAAAATATTAAAGTAGGCTTGAACCAATTTAACCAAATCAGTTACAATTTATGATAACATGGACCACCAGTTGACGTGGCAAGCAAATGTAACAAACTCCAGTAACAAACTCACATATTATGCATCATCATTGTATATAAAAGAAACAAATCCTGTAACTACACATTTTATTGAGATCTAATAATAGATTACACATTTTTCTCCATTAAAACTTGAACCCTATCTTTACTAAACTTCTCCGTCGTATCAGAGCCCGTAAACTGATATCTTGATTTCCAACCTAAGCATCTTGATTGTTACCTGCTTCGATCAGTCATCTCCTTCTTTAATCTCAGCTACTTGCAAAATGTAACACCCCAATTTTTGGGAAACTCGAAAGGATTCATAAAGTAATTTTCAACCTACTTTCTCATAATTTTAATGTGATTTTACTTCTTTATTTATGAAATAATTAAATTTGATTAATTGTTATTATTATTAATTAATAGCATTTTATTATTTAAAATACAAATATATATAATTTAATATTAATGTTATTGGTTATTTGTTATTTGTTATTTGTTATTTATTATCTAAAGTGTGCATATATATTAAAATACAAAATTTATAATATATAGTAGTATTTTATTTAAATTAAAATGAGGGTATAAAAACAATTGAAGAAATTCAGTTATTAAATTAAATGAAAATAAATAAAAGGAAGAGTTAACAAAAAAAGAAATAAATAAATGAATGAAAAGAACTTTAGAAATTATTGTGGAATCAATTGTTGTCATTTTATTTCTATCTTTCCATACATAACCAAAAAATGGAAAAGATTCTTCAAGACTCTCAGGACCCGATCAAAACCATTATAAAACTAAAGATAATTGGAAAACAAATTGAATCGAACCAATAGCTCACTTAAAAGGAGCAAATTGAACCAAATTGATAAAAAATAAAACACTTATCTTCTCTCTCGATTCCTTCTCCCCCTCGCGCTCCTCCCTCTCTTTCCCGATCGCAGTGAGCTCCTCCTTCCCCGATCAGCGTTTCAGCCACCACCTGATGTGAGCTAGGCGCGAAGCTCCTCTTTTTGCACCACCAATGTCATTTCTAGCCTGCCTTCATGCAGTTGGAGCCCTAGCAATCTAAAACAAAGCTGTCTCCTTTGACAGCTTTGTTTTTTCAAATTTCGATGATCTCTCGCCATTTTCGGTGAGCTTTGATGGCAAGATAAACTCAAAATCTCCCCTTTACTGCCATAGATTGATTTATTTCCATCAAATCACAGAAATAGTTTAGAATTCATAGTATTTAGTATTTAGGTTTCAGTTTGAGTAAAATTGGTATTTTGAGGAAAATGGACAGTATATGGTAAAATTGATTTGGGAATCAAACTCCCTATGAAAATTTGAGCATTTTGATGTGTAGTTTGGGAAAATCCGGCAACTTTGAATTTCTGAACATCGCCTATAGCGGTTCTAGCAAGGATCCGATGAGGTCCCGAGAGTCAAAATGCTCTCCTCGACGAGGTGAGCGCAACCGTATAATTAGATTTTCCATTTAAAGGTTAGTGCTTATTTTATGCATTAATTTGAAAGCTTGCAAAGTTTAGAATAAATATGATTTTTAATTGAGGTATTGTGGTTTTTGATTGAATATAATTGTGAAATGAGACAATTGGAATTGGTTAGGTAAATTGGTTTTGTCTTGAAATTAATTATAATATAATTTAATAAGGTTGAGAAATTTTGAACGTTAATTGTGAATGTTGTGTTTGGAAAGGAATTATGCCAATTTGGATTGAGTTATGAATTATACTTGATTTTAATTTATGTATTGAGGACTAATAAATTGTTAGTATACATGCATATATACATTTGATTTTCAATGAATATAGGCTGGATTATAGTTATGAGTTATGATTATAATATTTTAATTGATCTTAATGAATGGAGGATGAAAAAACTTTATTATTGGTTACCTGTGGATCCTGTGATTTGATGCTTATTTATGTATTTTAAATAAAAGTGATTGTTCCGTTTATAAGGGAGATGCTGCTAAAATTTCATGAACTATTGAAAGAGTTGTTAATGAATTTATATCCGATATGTGATTAATGAAATGTAATAAAAAGTTGACTTAATAAATAATATAAAATACCATTAGTTTTTATGTAGTTCTTATATTAAACACAGAGAAGGGATGATTGTTTAAGTATGTGTATCAACTATGGAAAATGACTTTTATGACAAGTATGTTATGCTTAAATATGAGTTATAAATGTTTAGTATAAATTCTAAGCCAAGCATTTACTACGATGGTGAGAATATTAAAGAAGAATGAGTTTTATAAGATATGTTATGAATTAAGAAAGAAAATAAGTTTTTGAGCTCTAATATACTTGTTGTGAATGTATTGTATGATCTAATTTATTTTGTAAGATGATCATACTCGATTTCGATGTCATTCTGATATGATATAAGCTATGATCATATGTTAGGCTTTAGATGCCTTTTGTTTGAGCGGACACGCTCTATCTATTTCTGTTTGGGCTTTGAATGCCCTTCTGATTTTGTTGGCATATAAGATCTCTCTGATTCTATTTTTGAAATCTCATCTGTTTCATTTTCTCTTAAGTGTATCTGAGCCCCTTAAGAAAGATATGTGTTGAACAAAATTAAGTTAATCGGTTATGTTATATGATTTTGGTTTATTATATGTTCGTAATTTAAAAGAATATGTGATATTGGTAATAAGTGAAATTATAAATCATGTTGATGTGGTATTTGAATTTAAGATGTATACCTTGTTATGAATTTGATAAATAAATATCAAAGGTAATAAACATATAATATACTATAATGCAAACTTAAATATTGTTAAGATATGAGTTTTCAAATATATTATGTGTTATGGTTCAGACACCATAAATTAATATATATATATATATATATATATATATATATAAGCACCACTGAGTTTTATACTTAGTGCATTGAGTTTCTCACGCGTAGGTTGAAGATAGTGTGGATTGACATGATTCAGAACTCCAGTATCAATATCAAAAGATGAGGAAGATATGTCAACTGACTTGAGCATGAAATTACTATGAACTTGGCATGTGGTATAAAAATTTTAATTTAAGAAAATGTATTTTAAATTTGGATGGTATTATATATTTAAAGTAAACTTGACATTTATTATTTTAATTAAATGATAAATTATCAGTATAAATTTAAATATTATGATTTAAGGTTTTATAAGAAATTAGAGTTTTATATTCCATTATTTAAAAGTGATACGTTTTTTATGTCATATTAAATTTTTATGAATTCCATGATTTAATTCCTTCAAAGTTATGTTTTATAGTTTATCAAATTTCTTTAAATGATTTACATGTGTTATTAATAATTAAGGTTTCACAAACTTAAGTTAAAAGATTATTATAAAAAACTTCTTCAATTATTAAATCTTCCCCAATTACATTTGATGTTTATAACTTTAAGATTTTTCTTTCAATTAGACTTTCCTAAGCATATACTCATATCAGAGAAAAACAATTTAAGTCTAATTAGATTTTTAATTTAATAAGTTTTTATTAAAATCATTTTCTTTATATATTATAAGTAATAAATGTAATGTATGTCCTGTGCTTTTGGTAGAGAATGTGACACTCACTGTCTAGTCCTACAGGACCGGATAGGGGGTGTTACACAAAATCAACACTGTTAATATGGTGCCAGATCCAATTCAGAGAATAGAGTAAAAATAATCTGAGATCTACAAGCTCATGAACTCAAACAACCCAACTTCTAACTAAGTAAGTGTGTTTTTACTGGTAACAACTACCTTTCATAGAGCAAATCCATGCTAATTGCATTATGGACAATGGATAAGTCAGGTTTTATTAATGGCCAGTATCCCGAACCTAATTCTAATTCACCATTTTATGAGAAATGGTTGAGGGTGGACAGCATGGTTGCATCCTGGATACTGAATTCAATTTCTAAGGAAATTGGAGAAGCTTTTCTTATACAATAACTATGCATAAGAACTTTGGGAGGAGTTGGAACAGAGGTTTCGAGAAAGTAATGGCCCCTTAGTTTACCAATTTAAATAGGAGATTTCAGTAATGAGAATAATCTGATTTAGTTCTTGATGGGCGTAAATGAGAGCTACGACCATATGAAAAATCAGATTCTACTACTGGAGCCCTTCCCGAGTGTGAACCCAGGATACTCTACGGTACTTAGAGTGGAAAAACAAAGAGAGATTCACACCATGACCCTTGAATCCAATGACAAAACTGTAGCCATGTATGTATAGAAACCACGAAAACATTTCCTAAAAACCACAAGAACCAAAGAACAACAAGCAATTTTCAAAGAACAAACGATAAAGATGTCAAGAATTTCAACAGAGGAAAGGAAGAGAGGTATTGTGATTATTCTAAGGCAGGAGGGCATATGAGGGACACTTGCTTCAAGCTACTTGGGTTCCTTGAGTGTTATTATGAGCTCAAATAGAAACATGCTAAGGCAAATGCAAGTGTGTCCCCATAATTGGTAGAAACACCGATCTCAGAAACAATATATCCATGTGGAGACATAAATGATAATATTGCAAAGCTTGTAAAATAAGAGGTCACGAAGGCAATGAAGGGAAAGGGAATCCGGGGTGAATGATTCAATTATGATGTTTCTATTGTAAACACAACAAGTTTCATAGGTAAAATAATTAATCTTCCTCCTAATTGGATGACATGTATTGATAGAGGTGACTGGATTGTGGACACTAGAGTCATATGACATTTGACATGCACCTATTCCATACCATACATAAACTACACAAACCAAAGCCTGATAGACTTCCATATGGTACTACCAAATTGGCCACAAACATAAGAATAATGCATTTGCATAAAACATTAACCTTGTGTAATGTTTTATACACCCCAAGCTTTACTTGCAACCTCATTTCAGTCAATGTTCTAGTCAAAGTAAATAAAATCTCAGTTAAAACGTTACCAAATTATTGCATTTTACAGGATTCGGAGAATAATGATATTACTACCGTTAGACAAGTGAGGGGGAACTTATACCATCTAAGTCACACATCCTTCCTTATACCAACTATATATATTACTGCTTTATTTTCAAATAATGATTGTGAAATAAATAATGCTTGTAAAAATCATAGTAAATACTTGAGCATGTTTTGTTATAGCAGATTAGGGAACATATTAAATGTGAGACTCAATCATGTATCACAATTATCACAACTAAATAAAGATTATTATGACTGTTATGTGTGTCCTATGTCCAAACAACAAAGATTACCCTTCCCACCTAGCCATAAGCATACAAAACCCTTATTCTATTACTTCATTAATGGGAGCCAATTATATGGTGACTATAGTTGAGGATTATAGTAGGTATATATGGGTTTGTATGATCTCAAACAAAACCCAAGTATATGATGTCATATGCCATTACACCAATCTCATAGAAAATCAGTTTCAATAAACCATCAAAAGGCGAGGACTTGCAATGGCATATAATTTGTAAATAAGCAAGTTAGAGAATTTTTACCACCAAAGGCATCCTACATCAATTGAGCTGCCCCTACTCACCCCAACAAAATGGGAGAGTAGAAAGGAAACACAAGAGTTTACTACAAATTAGTAGAGATATCATAATCCAATCCCAACAACCTAAGCCTTTTTGGTCTGAAATGCTAATAGTAGTTATACATATAAACAATACAGTGCCCTCAGAAGTGTTAAACTGGAAAAGCCCCTATGAGGCTATACATCATAAAGCCCCTGATGTTAGTTATTTCAATATTATAGGTCGACTCTCATTTGCATCTGATATTAGACATAAAAAAACAAAGTTTGACCCTAGAACAATTCCAAGTGTGCTACTAGGTTATGCCCCACAGCCAAAGGTTTACAGATTATACAACTAAGAGACTAAAACCATTTTTCATTCAAGGGATTCCACTTTCAAAGAATCAATTTTCCATTTTCATAACCATAAACCAGAGACAACCATACATTTCTCCCTACATACATGCGTAGATGATAGCTTACCCACACAATTCCCTACCACCACCACCCCTGCACCAACATCACCAAATATCACCCAACACATATGAACTACAGAGAACACAATATGTAATGTCTTGACTCCAACCACTAAAAGAATTGTCCTTTTAGAGTCAAGTTAGATCCATTCCATACTAGATCGGCAAGATCCGCACGGTTTTGTCCCTTAGGAGAAATGGGAACTTTCCAGGAGGTCACTCATCCTGGGATTTCTATCAGCACGCTTAACTCTGGAGTTCTTCCAACTCTCAAGCCATTCCACCAAAAGGCACCTTTAATGATTAGTTACCCTCTTTTCGATATATGATCTGATTCATTCTAGTATGGATGTCATAGGCCCACCAGCTTCCGCGTGGTTCGTCCTCGAACCATATATCTACTAGAGGGGGTTAGGCTCTGAAGCCAAATTGTAATGCCCTGACTCCAACCACCTGAGGAATTGTCTGCTTTGGATCAAGCCGGATTCATTCCATACTAGATCGGCAAGACGCGCACGGTTTTGTCCTACAGGTGAAATAGGAACTTCCCAGGAGGTCATCCATCCTAGGATTTCTATCAAGCGAGCACGCTTAACCCTAGAGTTTGTCCAACTCTCCAGCCATTCCACCAAAAGGCGCCTCTAATGATTAGTTACCTATTTTCAATATATGATCTGATTCATTCTAGTATGGATGTCATAGGCCCACCAACTTCCGCGTGGTTCGTCCTCGAACCATATATCCACTAAAGGGGGTTAGGCTCTGGAGCCAAATTGTAACGCCCTGACTCCAACCACCTGAGGAATTGTTTGCTTTGGATCAAGCCGGATTCATTCCATACTAGATCGGCAAGACGCGCACGGTTTTGTCCTACAGGTGAAATAGGAACTTCCCAAGAGGTCATCCATCCTAGGATTTCTATCAAGCGAGCACGCTTAACCCTAGAGTTTGTCCAACTCTTCAGCCATTCCACCAAAAGGCGCCTCTAATGATTAGTTACCTATTTTCAATATATGATCTGATTCATTCCTGCGTTCTGCATTCCACTACCCTAGCTAACTTGTCATCCTAAAAGCTCGCTAGGAGCCCTGCTCTATCCGCCCTCTTGGGATCCCTTTGCCTGGTCGGGATGTCACACAATAAATTTAGACACACCAATTAACCTTACCCCAAACCAGTCAATCACAAACAGTTTACCAACACATATAGTTCATTCACAATCCACATACCCACAACACTTGACTTACGTTCACCACAAGCACAAACAGCTTACCAACACATCTAGTACATTCACAATCCATCATACCTCCTACAAGTCTCGTCCTTGCATGTATGACAATATGTAGGTTGCCCATGTATTGTAGTTATTATTGTTGAGCTTAATCATTCCGTTAATAACTTGTAGTTCCGTGATGAGGTTGACAAAAAAAGAATATTCAAAGAAAACTACACAAGACTTTAACCAGGCTCTAATACTAGAATTTTTGAAACAAATGAAGCCATGAGATGAAAGACACACTCAATAAAGAATAAAAAAAATATTATTGTCAATAGCTCGCTTAAACAGAAAAAGAAACACTCACAATTGAATGTTGTATTTGACTATGGGACTGCCTATTTTATAGGGTACAGATGCAACAAACTCAAGCATATTCTCCACTTTCTAAGCATTAGCTCCACTAACCATAATATCATATCAACTAAGATCATTGCTAAGAAATAGGTAACAAACAAAGACCTGGTAAAAACAAATAAATATCTTAACTAAATGCATAATACTTGGTCAAATGAAATCATTAAGATTTTCAATTTTATTTAATTTTGGTTCTTTGATAATAGAATCAGATTCCAAAAATTGTCATTTCTTGGGCATCCGGTAGTAGTGTTCGTCCATGGCAATGGTGAGAATATTTTAACAAAATGGACTCAGCAACTGCTTCTTTGGTTCACATCAGGTTCTCTCATGTTAACAGATCCAAAAACTCGTTTGTTGACTTTATGGCTAAAATGGGAGGAGGACCGGAGGTTCCCTTCCTAGCTCGGTTATAAATCTCTTTTATGAACTAATGGGGAAACTTAATTGCTTGGCTTCTGTACAAATCTATTTTTCCTTTCTCATGAAAAATAGATTCGCTTCTTTATTTTTACTCAATGCTTAATTTTTTTTGGTTTTGTTGGTTTGATGCATATTTTGCTAAGCTGGTATTCATCTAATTTGTAATTTATTGTTATAGCAATAGGTTTTTACTTCTCATTTCCAGGACAGGACTTCTGGGTGTATAGGGATGCAAGTTTTTTCCTACTTGCACTTATTTTTTCTTAATAATAAATTTTATTTCTCTTTTGCTGTCAAAAAACAAAAATTATCCCTTAATATTTCCTTTTAGATTCTCACCTTAAACTATCTCTGCATCACTTTTCCAGCATCCTTCACTCTACATTTAAGTAGACTCCTGTCATTAATATTAGAATTGGAAAACTAAAAAACAAATTTCATATGGCTATTGGAATTTGAAACAACATATGCAAACAGATCAAGTACGAAGAATTCACATATAATTGGAAAGGCAAGGGATGATAAAAAGTATATAAAAAAGATGTTAGTTTTATGAATATTTGAGGGAGAAACTGAGATTAAGTGTTATATAGAAACTATGATATCACATTAAAATCAAAATTTTAAAATCAAACGGTTAGATTTTATATAGAGTTATAATTCAAACAACTCTGAGTTCTTATTATATCTATTAATAAGGTGAATTTTTTTAAAAATATTTAAATGGTCCAATCATTACACGGTAAAAATTCAAAATAAGAAAAGATAAAAGAGAATGAATATATATTTTGGATTATAGATTTTATTTTTAAATTCCTCATGTGTTCTTATTTTTCTTTTTTTTTCAAAAATGATAAATTAATTTTTTTTTTATATTGAGCAATTAATATAATTTATATTGAAATTCTATATTTTTTATTATCTATCCTTATAATATAATATAATATAATTATCAATGATTATTTCATATGATTCAACAACTTTTCTAACAGATTTTTACATAGTCACCAGACGAACTTACTCATTGGAAGTGGGGGTTGGAACCTTAGTTTCTCCACTTTTTCCAAAGCACTTCAACAATTTTACATCCTTCACTTGTGTGTTATATGGTTTGCCCTCCTTCTATTTACGTTCTGGCTTCTTCCCTGACACCCTGAAATTTTAATAACTGATCATAAATGAAAAGCTAATTATAGAGAAAAAAAGGTTTGAAGAAACAACTAACTAAAAACAGTATTCCGTTTATAGAAAAGAACTAAAACCATACCAATCGTAAGTTACTCCACACCATTTGTTATATAAAGGAGATACGTAAATATATTTTTCAAAAGAAACAAAGAAGCTATCCCTTCTCCTAGATCTCCATTAATTGCTGCACTTAATTAATGGAGATCAAGCAAGCCAGTGCTCTTTTCTTCTTTATTTTATGTTCTCTTTCTACTCTTTCTGTAGGTTAGTCTTTCTCTTTTTAGTATACTTGTTATTAAATTTATGAGTTCCCTCCAATCTATATTTAGAGATGCTTTTTTTTTTTTTTTCGCTTTTGTTGGCTGCCTGTGAAATCGCAGGAGCTCAGGGCACCACGAAACACAGCAACGTGAAGCTTTTTATATTTGGGGACTCTTTTGTTGATACTGGCAACTTCAAAAAAAATGACGGAGCATGGACCCATCCCTATGGTTTCAGTTTTCCTGGTAAACCCAGCGGCCGTTTCTCTGATGGTCGTGTCCTCACTGACTATATAGGTAATTAGAAACTTTAATCACTTATTATATCATTATGACTCGACTAATCCGAATTTGCATAGACGAACCCACAAAAAGAAGTAAAATGCTCTCTGCTGAGTGTTTTAAAGGAACTCTTTACTCAGACTGGAGCTCGATACCTCCAATTAAGGGAGAAATAATTCTTACTATTCCATCTCATCCTTTGAGAGTAAATTTTTTTAAAAGATTGCCCCCTAAATACATATTTAAATGCTTGGTTATGTGCTTCGCCTTCTATTTTTATATTAAAATTTTCTTTTTATGTAATATATATGCAGCTTCATTTCTCGGCCTCAAAACTCCACTCGCTTACAAATTTAGAAAATATGCAAACAAAACGCAGCTAGAGCGAGGAATGAATTTTGGGCATGGAGGGAGTGGTGTTTTTGAAACATATAAGAAAGATTTCCCAAACTTTGAAACCCAAATCTATCAGTTGGAACATCTTCATCGCCAATATACCAAAACCGATTTTGCTAATTCTGTGGCATTGGTATGTTTCTCCGGAAACGACTATGCTTCCCATATGCAAAAAAATGGCAGCTTTCAGGTTAGTTGTTTGTAGTTCAGTTACCACTTCAGGCTTTATACGGCAGAAAATATTCTCAGTAGGTTCTGTTTATTTCTTATATATAAAAAATATTTTAGTCTATAATTAAACATAAATCATTGAAATAACTATTCTACAATTATAATAATTGGTTTGGTTATAACGACATTGTAATTATTACTATTGTAATTACCACTAATATTATTATTTCTACTAGTATTATAACTAATCCTAGTATTATTATAATTTTCCTAATAGTATTATAACAAATAATTATAATAACTAAGTAATGTTAGTATTATTATAATTATAGTATTTTTAACTCTTTTTCTTTCTTTCTTATTGTTATAATTATTATTATTAACTTAAACAGGAAATTCCAAGTTTGACAAAAAGAGTGGTAGATCAGCTAGTTAAGGATGTAAAACATATTCAAAGTTTGGGAGTTGCAAAAATAGCAGTAGTAGGAATGGGACCAACCGGGTGTTCTCCTCAAGCAACTGACAAATTTTCTCACAATAGTTGCAACGAAGACTTCAATTCAGCCGCAAAGTTTCACAACCAGATGCTCCAGCAAGCTCTAATGGATTTGAACAAAGACAGCAAGAAACCTACATTCATATATATCGATCTTTATCGCTCATTCGAAACAGCCATGGATGGGCTAAAACGCAGTGCAGGTAATTCTATTTTGAGTTAATTTAATATCTTGACGACTTATTTGAAGAAAGTAAAAGTGAAATCTTCTTCTTATCTACTGTTGCAGATATGGAGTACAAGAACCCATTGAAGCCTTGCTGTAGTCTTGAGGTCAACAATGGAGAAAGGAAATTTATAATATGCAAACATCCTGAGCTAACATTCTATTGGGATAATGTTCATCCTTCTCAAAATGGTTGGCATTCTGTTTATTTGGCTCTAAAACCTACTCTCAAAGAACTCCTAATTAATTGATTCTTAATTATTGAGTTGTCTTCCAAACACTGATCTATGTGATCAAAATTCTATATTTGTTTGTGCAATACTACAGAGAGCAACATCTTCATTTGTGCACTGTAATGGCTGTTCTATTTTAAATCCAGTGTAGCTCAAGAATGTCTATAAGCTTTTACAATGAATGTATTTTTTTAAAGAAAGAAAATAATTATGAAAAATATCTAAGTAAAGGTATTTTTTTTTATTTGGAAAAAAGTAATATTTCACTTATTTTTTATTCGGCCTGCATTTGAATCTCTTCAATTTTGAGAGAAAATAATGAAGGAAAGTAAAAATTTCATTATTTTTTTTAAATTATTCAAATATCTCAAATTAATTAATAAATTTTAACCCTTTTTAAATATTCCATAATTTAAGTGAGGATGTTAGTGATTCCATAATTGTACGGCTCGTGTAAGTAGTATATATAAATATATCGTCTCGGACTGAATATTAATTCTGAATCCAAATGTATTGTCTAGAAATTAGTTAGAAAATCTCTTGAATCTAAATCCATTAAATATAAGGCAAACAAGTAAATGACTAAATTAAAAGAAAACAAGTTTGGATTTGATGTGATCAATAAGGAAGGACGCTAGTGCTAGGATCAACTCCATTGAACAACATTATGAAACTCAAATTTCATTTTCAATCTATTAAGGAAAGCATCTTGAAGGGGAGGAATCCATTAAGATCTATGCCCTCTTCCAAGTGACAAGAACATCATAAAAACATCTAACTTTTGTGGTGTAATAATGATTCCAGCCAATTACTCTCTATGACTCTCCCTAGTTCCTCAAAGGAGTTGCTCATTTCTAAGTCTATCTCCTAAGTTCATGTGTGGATCGGTCCTACAAGGGACTTCAACTTCCAGTTCTTCATCCTGTCATTTCGTTTCATACAAATATGGAGTTTTATCATATTCATAAGCATTAATTGCGCGCACACACACACACAAAAATCAAGAAAACATCCAATAAATAGAAATAAGGATAATTGATTACATAATTGTGGCTCAAATAGGTTTTCACCTAAAACTAGCTAAGGGAACTGCTCACTATTCATAATCAAATTATAAATCAAAAGATTAAGAGGAAATGGTAGCTCTAGAACCATCTTTGTCCACAAAAGAGAACTAAGATAGAAATTTTGTTTCAATTGCAAAATGTGGAATAGATTCTTGAGCTAAACCAAGTTTTGAGCCTTCTTAATTTTTATTGTTCCCTAGCTTTCCTTGATGAAATCAACATCCCTTCTCCCTCCTTTTATAGCTCTAAAACGATTTGCAAAGCATTTGAAAAAAATTTTTGACGTATTCTCTCGCTTTCAGTTGCTAGATGAGGGAAACAAATGGCCGATGCCTCGGTTGTGACTCTGTAGGTTGCGCATTCACTATGCCCAATTCATGGCCTGTCATACGGGCGGATAAAAATCATATGCTTGGTGGACTGACTATATATTGTGCACTGAATCTTCTGACTTGTAGGAGGAACACGGCTTGTTGACTAGTAGTACCTTTTAACATAATGCTTCTGACTCTCAAGTGAATAAAGCACGGCCAGTGGACCGTTTGTGAGTTTTGCCACTAGGTCCTCTTCTGGGATGGTAAAAACTGATAAAAATGTCCTTCATTTTAGAATTTTCTCTTTTTAAAAGGTGGGACCTGTACTATAGGATAAGACAAAATGCAAAAGGTGTACCATGCAAGTAAAAACTAACTTTAATTTATTAAAATTCACTAAAATTAGACTAAATTAAAAGGTAAAAAGTATAAATATGCATGCATGAAATGCACATAAAAAATTCCCCAAACTTGGAAAAATGCTTATCCTCAAGCAGAAAATTAAGCACATGAGAGCATTACAAAGATAAGAACTCATGCCACTAATTTTAAGGAAAATTCAGGGTCAAGCCAATCAAATGATGATTAATAACTATGAAAAGGAAATTGACAGTTCCTCGTTTTTTTTTTCTCTATTATTTTCTCCCCTCTTCTTTCTCTCCTTCCCAAAAAAATTAATGTGTTTTCGTACAAAATTTGCGCAAAATAAAAGAAAAAATAGGAATAAACTATGAAGACCTAATATTATCTAACAAAAAAAATGCAAAATTCTTTTATAAAATTATGAGATTGCAAAATTGCTTTTTTTTCTTAAAATAATAAAAGAAACCAAATTATTTAAACATCGTTTTCTATGAAAATTGTTTTCTGAAAAATTGACTATTTTTCACACAAATGAACAGGGCTAAAATGTCCTGAGGAAACAAGAAAGTGAATATTGGTAACTATAGTTAAGAGCGAGCATTTAATGAATTTGAGTAAAATTTTTAACCAAGATAAATTAACTAAAGTTTTTATTGACTTAACCAAATTTAACCGAACTAATTTTTTAATTGAACTTAACCGAACTATTTTTGCGAATTATTTTTTATCATTAATCGAACCAAAGTTAAATGAAAACTTAATTAACTGACCGAATTTAACCGAAATTTATAATTAACTGACTTTAACTCAAATAAAAATTAACTGAAGTTATTAATCACTACTTAATCAAAATAAAAATTAATATTTTTAATTTTTAGTTTTATTATCTACTTAATCAAAACGAAGTAGTTTTGAGAATCGATTAATTTAATTAAATTAACTTTTAACCGAACTTTTAATTGATAATCAGAAGCTTAATTTATTTTAATCGAAATTTTAACTGAACAAAATTGGTTAAAATAACTGAATTAATCGAATTAACTGACTTGGCAGAACTGAATGCTCATCTCTAATTATAAAGAACAAAATTAATATAATTAATAATGAAAGTATTTGCCAAATAAAATAATAAAAACGGAGAAATGATCATATCTTAAAATCTTTTGTACTTATTTATGTTTGTACATAAATTAAAATTGTGTACGTCTCTTATACCATTAACATCAAAGGAATATAATAAAATAGAGCTTTGAGATTTCTTTGAAATGAGGAATGGAATGAACACATTTTCTCTAGAAAAAAAACATTTCTTTGAAACGAAGCATGGAATGAAGAGGGATTTAAACATCAGTGATTTTTTTTTTATTAACAATCAAGAGGTGTAATTCCCAATAAAGTAATTGTTTTTTATATCGATCGAGAGTTATACTCGAATTCGAGACCTCCAACTTTTCATAAAAGTGATGACATCAACAAATTTAGCATCTAATTGACAGTTAGAAGATATTTCTTTCTCTAAGCAAAATAAATGTTTTACCGTCGTTTGGTTTTTAAGTGGGCCTATAAACTAGATCTAAGTATCTCATTCTCGGGTTAGACTTGCTTAAACTTGAACTATGACCTCATCTATGGACCAAACCAATAAAATGAAAAAAAAATTATTCCTAATTTATGATATCACGCACGGACCAAATAAATAAAAATAAGGTAAAAAATGCTCTCCTTAAAAAAAATTATTTTTACAATTATACCCTATCTTAACCCGTCATAAGCAGTAATTATACTAAATTCAATATAAAAACAAAATATAAAAACTAACTTCAATATCCAAATTGATATATCAAAACATTAACAAAGATAATCCTGCAACAATACCTTGAAGCAGCACAAATAAAACAAAAAAATAGATTGATTTCCCATATTCCTGGGAAAAAGTTATTATCTTTGGTTGGTTTGGTGTACGTTGCGTAGAGACTGTAGAGAGAGTAAAGATCTATTGAGCTTTTTTGTATAGAATTCCTCATGAGTAATGAGGAAATATTCTTGTGAATAAAAAAAAAGATGTGAGATTTGCCATCAACCATGGCAGTCATGCTTCGGTGACTTCTTAAACAAGAGGGCAATTAAATTACATATGGAGAGCTATGTGCAGAATAAAATTAACAAATAGAAACATATAAATTAATCCAAAGAAGAAACATAGATTGATATATCAAGAAATCATACATTGCTTTTGAAGTTACCTTGTTCAAGAAGGCTCAGGCGAATAGTTGCAGTGTTTGCGGCGTGAAGAAGGCTGAGGTGAGGCGTTTCTTGGTTGAGGCGCGGCGCGAGAAAGAAAAGAAAAGAAGGATGAAAATAGAGAGAGAATCAGTTTTAGGATTTCAAATTGACTTTTTTTAAGTTTTCGGTTTAGTCTGTTCATCCTGTTTTAGTAACTCTTACCGAACCTAGAACCTAGAATCTAAAATCCAAAAATAATTGTTAATTTATACTGAACTGAACCGATTAAACCGAATAATTGAACTAAAAAAACCGAACATTGTCGATTCGGTTCCGTAGGATATTTTGTTCTCCCCTAGTTGGAGCAATTGATTACGCAAAAAGACTTGTTCTGCTTTCATCCCTACATTTTAGGGTTAAAATTGTAACTTTCGAAACAAATACCATGGTCTATTTTGTAATTAATTATTCTAAAATTATCAATTGAAAATAGTTTGATTAATGTGAGAATAGAGATTCTTGGTCATATAAAATAATCTATTAAAAATAATATTATTGATATTTTGAGAAAATTGTTTGTGTTTATTGCTTTTATATATAACAAGTATATTTACCGCAACGTATTGCAGGCTTGCTACTATATTTTTATTATATTTTTTAAAAAAATATTTTATTAAAATAAAACTGCATGCCTTCATCTATTTTATTAATAGAAAAATTATTCATGCTCTCAAATTTTGAATAACATTTAAAATAATTTTATAATTATATTAGAATATCATGCTCTCAAATTTATTTATATTTTAATATTAAAGGATTTTTATGAAAAATATAAAATTCATACTTATTTATTTAACACTTTTTGCTATCATCGAATCCAAAAAAAATACTAATTTTTAGGTTACTCAATTTCTCAAATTTTATCTATCTTAAACATTTGGGTGGTCTAGGATTTAGAAATCTTCATGCTTTTAATCTAGCAATGTTATCAAAACAATGTTGGAGATTAATGCAGGATGAGAGCTCGTTGGCAGCAAAGCTTTTTAAAGCTAGATACTACCCCCATTGAAGCTTTATGGAGGCTTCGCTGGGCTTTTAGCCAAGTTTTGTTTGGAGGAGCATTTTTAATGCTTGCTGGATTATTGATAGAGGATTACAGTGGGTTGTAGGGAATGGTGCGAAAATTCGAATCTGGCATGACAGGTGGTTGCCGAAACAGATGGGCTATAGAGTTTCTTCCCCACCTAGAGTACTGACCGATCGAGCTTATGTTTATGAGCTAATGCACCCTCAGTCTAGTATGTGGGATACTGCTCTTTTAAGCTCCATCTTTGATCACATGAAGCAGAGCAAATCGCAAACATCCCTTTGTGCAGAAGAAGGGTGGAGGATAAATAAATATGGACTCTGTCTGGCAATGGTCTTTTTTCGGTTAAATCAGCTTACCATTTCTCTTTTCAAGAACTGAACCCAGATCTTTTGCAGGTTTCATCTTCTAGTAATATTCAGTTGTGTTAGAAAACTCTATGGAAACAATCTATTCCCCCAAAAATAAACCATTTTATCTTTGTGCGTGTCCCAGGCAACTTCCGACCTGTGTGGCTCTTACAAAGCATGGTCTGAAGATTGATCCTATCTGTCTATTATGTGGTGAGACGAAAGAAACTATAGAGCATATATTGCTTAATTGTTGTTTTGCACACAGCAGGTCGACACAAAAATGAGAGAAAGTGAGAAACGAAAGATGAAAAGTGAAAAATGAATTTCTGTATGTGTTTTATTAGTTGTAACTTTTTTTCCTTATATACAATCTATCCAACTCAGTAAAATAAAAATGACAAATTCTAAACTGACCTTTTAATACATTTACGATAAATATGGTACGGTTTACATTTCAAGGTACATTTTTTAAATTTACTTCAACTAACTTCTTCTCACGCTTTGCTTGATAAAGATATTGAAAATAAGCCCATTGCGAATTGAAGTCCCAAATCCTATTAATTCCTTTCATTCATGGTTATTTGATTGGATGGACAACTTTCAAGCAAAGCAAATAAAAATTCTGTTTTCCACAGCATGGTCTATTTGGTATGCCAAAAATCAATGGGTACATAATAGAAAGCGATTGGAAATTAACCATTTAAACCTTCTCAGTCTAAAAGTGCTCCCTGATTATCAGTCCAGAAATTTTGTTCAAAGAAAGGCTCCTGTTGATCGATACTTGCAGAAATGGTCGCTGCCGCCGGTCGATTTTAATAAGGTTAACATAGATGTAGCAATGGGAATGCAGGGTGCTGTCGGAATGGACTTTATAATGCGGGATAGCTCCGGCCAGGTATTGGCAGCAGGGATGAGAAGAGTATGTGCTTCTTTGTCAGTGGATGAAGCTAAGGTAGAAGCTTTGTGCTTCTTTCAAATCTTTAATGAATGCCACTTTACTTGTACAAAAGAAACATTTAAGTGTACAAAAACAAAATAAAAAAAAAAAAGTGATAAAGTGAAAGATGAATTGATGCATCAATAACTGTTATCTCCCAAGCAATTGAGGTAAAACCCATTTCTGCACACCAGAGAAAAAAAAAATATATGAATGAATTGACATCAATGGAATATAATAAAATATAGCTTTGAGATTTCTTTGAAATGAGGAATGGAATGAACATATTTTTTCCAAATGAAAACATTTTCTTTGAAACGAATCATGGAATAAGCAAATTGCCTATAAACTCAAAACGTATACCCTAAAATTACATTTGAACCAAATCAAATATCCAATAAAAGTCTAAGGACCATATAAAAAAAAAGGTAAGACTTCAATGAACTTTTCCTATTTTGTGGGACCATATATATGCTGATGTAATTTCTATTCCCCAAGCAATCCACCTTAGTGTTTGGAAGAGTTTACTTGGAAGGAAATATACTTTTCAAATTTGTTAGTGTAAGCTATTAGGGTTTATTCGGTAAAATTAGTTATTTAAATAGCATTTTATGAAACGCTAAAAGTTAAACGTTATACGAATTAACTTTTCACAAAATACTATCATAATCTTTAAAAGTTAATGCAACATCTATGTTACCGAACAACTTTTTAAATAATATTTAGTATTTTGACCAAGTAAAATTCTAAAACTATTAAAAAACTGTTGTCGAACACATTTATTCATGAGTTTAATTTGAATGATGTTCAAAGTTCCTAATTAGTTACTTCCTCTTATTATTGTTATTATTATTATTATTTGTTGTTTAAGGTATTTAGCTATCTATATATATCTATATCTATAAATATATAACTCCCAAGGCATAAATGTTTCTGCGACAATATATTAAACTATGAAAGTTATGATGTAGCATTATACCTTTTCATTATATTTAATAAAAATTAAAATTTTTTATTAAATAATGGAGTACTAAAAACTAATAAATTCCATTGTAATCAATATCTTTTTACATTTAACAAAATATTAAGTTTTTTATTGAATGGTGTAATACCCCGAAATTTTTATTTCGAAACATTCCCATTTAAATTTAAATTGTAAATTTTTAGCCAATAATATTACGCCATGTAATATTATCGGGACCGAAAATCATTTTGGTTCGCCCGAAAATTTATCGAGTAACTATTAATCGAATAAAAATCAGATCGATATTTTTTTTTATTGGACCGAATTAATTTAAATTAGACCCGAATCGGATATTTTTGAAAAATACTATGCGTCACTATTTTTTTCTCCCCGACAACTTACCTTGGACGGTTTGTTTTTATTTAATAATTAAAAAACTTTATAATATTTTATAATTTTTTATTATTATTTTATTTTCTTTTTATTTTCTTTTTTTTCCTTTAAATCGTCATCTCCTTCCTCCCTCCATCGACGCCATCACCTCCCTCTCCCTGCGCCGCTCCTCAGGCCACCGCGCCACCACCCTTTTCTCTTTCTTTCTTCTTCTTCTC
>CANUEX010032073.1:0-21084 GCA_948099535.1 Jatropha multifida | reverse complement strand
AGCTAGATACAAAATTCTAACCAACCAGAATATTGCAACAATTGCAACATAATGGTAAAAAATTTCCAATCTCTTTGTCAACAGATTCATGAAGAGAATCAAAATCTCAAGAAGAAAATCAAGATTCTCTCTAGCCCACTGTTAGATGAGAAAAGACAGCACCTAACCCTACTGGTTAAGGAAGAAAAATTGAGTGCACCTTTAGCCCTATTGGCTAAAGAGAAAAATTTGAGAGAATCTTTCTGCCTGTTAACAAAAGGAACTCCTCCAAAATAGCTAGCTGATGAAGAACTAGAGAAAAGAAAAGCAAGAATTTCTTTTTCAGTCAAGCTTATTTGGGAAAATTCCCTTTAGATATTAAGAATGAAATCAGCAAAAAGATCGATGAAAGCTCCATGCAGAAGTAGGAATACATTCTAAACTTTCTCTAAGTTTGTGCTGTACATAAGGTTTTCATTCCAGGATTATCTTGGACATGGGAAACCCATTATGGTGAAAAACACAGAACCTGCCCAAAAACGGATTTTAACTGTCAATTTTCCCCTTTTGTAAGAAAAGATTGTAGATGCCATCTGACTTATAGCATTTGTAGGGTTTGTCTTGACCTCTCTATTTTCAAACCAATCACTATTGGAAATAGAGAAATTGGTGAAATCCTAATAATGCCTCACACGCTGTTAGATTATGGATATCTTCACCAACTTGTTTTTACAAAACCAAATCAAGCCAATAGCTTTGGAAGAAAATTGCAAACAATCGTCCAAGAGAGTTTCAATTTTGGAAAATATGTCCAAGTCATGATTGTTACAAAAGCTCCTGAATGGATTAATGGACTCAATTATCCAGCTTAACACAAAATGTTAATAACAACAAAAGATGGATATCCTAGTCCAAAGGCAGATTATCTTCCATGGCCTTGTCATAATAATTCTCTTCAAGAACAAATAAAGCATTGGCGATCAAGGGTCTTTGTAAGGAATTTCGATTGGGATGATTCTTATTTTTCCAGACCAATAAAATTAATTGCTGAAGATCCTTATTGCAAGATCTATGGTACCAAAAAGATACAGATACCTATGAAAATACCTTTTTGGTCTAATTCATATTTCACGGACCTAATTCGATTATACAGGATGGAGTATGAAGAAGAATACAAAAAAGGTATCACAAGAGGGAGCAGCGAAAAATGTTTGAGTATACTTTGGTATCAATAATAATAATAATAATAATAATAATAATAATAATAATAATAATAAAGAGAAAAAGAAAAAGGAAAAAGATTTTTATAGGTTTTTCAGGTAGCAGACTCAGAAGACAGTTCAACTAGAAGAATATTACCAGTGCAAGAAATCAGATAGTTCAAGTAGAAGACAGAAAGAAAAATCCTCACCACAAATATCCTCCTCTACTCATAAGTGAACGGGACCCACATGTTTCCCATGATATCCACTTCCACTCATAAGTGGATGGGTCCCACATGTTCCTCACTCATTACACTTGCCCAAATAGTAAAAACCCATGCCCACATAGAAACCTTGCCCAAAATTTTTTTTCTATAAAAGGCAACTCACTCCTCTCTCCCAAAACACAACACTCTACACACAAGTTTCCCTTTCCAAGACCAACACACACCTATCTCCTCCCTCTCTCATCAACACTCTCCTACACTTCTACCACCTACTACCTCTCAAACACATCTCCCTCTACAACCTTCTACACATCCCTCTCATCTTTCCTTCTTAACCTTCTCCTTCTACCATACCCCTCTCCTACCTTCTCTTAGATATTATTATCATGTACTAGTACTTGTAATAATAAAAGTTTGTAATCATTAAAAGTTGTAGTAATTAAGTAAGAAGTTGTAATCAAGCTTGAAGTTTGTACTAAGTTCCTTAAGTAATTTAGGTAAGTGTTCTTTCCCATATTTTCCTTTATGTTTATTTAGTATTCTTCCTTCATCACTTATGCTTATTTAGTTCTTCCTCTATTATTTATATTTTAACTTGTTCTTCCTTTATTATTTATGTTTATCTAGTTTATTTTCTTAATTTTCTATACCAGTTATTTATGAAATTGGTCCTTGCCCAGTTCGTGTTACTAGTTTTATTTACTTAAGTTCTTGTTTCTTTATTTTTCTTTTACTATACCAGTTGTTCATGAAACTGGTTCTTGCCCAGTTCGTGTTACTGGTTTTATTTACTTAAGTTCTTATTTCTTTATTTTTCTTTTACTATACCAGTTGTTTATGAAACTAGTCCTTGCCCAGTTCGTGTTATTGGTTTTATTTACTTTTACTCTTTATCTTCCAGTTATCTAGTCCTTTGATTTGATATCCAGTTATCTGGTATTTTAATTTACTTTTTATCTTTCCAGTTATCTAGTCCTTTATATTATGTTATTTATTTTATGTTCTTTTATTTATGTTGTTTCTTTAATTTTCTCTTACTGCTTTACTTAGTTTTTTTTCAGTTACTTTTCTTTTCTTGCCTTTAGTTATTTTCTATAATTAGTTCTCTTATCTATCTCTTTAATATTAATTGTCTTCTCTATTTTCTATCCCTTTCGACCCTTCCTCCTTGGTATAGAGTGATTATGGGAGAAATGATTTTAGCATTTTGATGGGATAAATCATATAAAATTTTTTCTTTATTTTAGTAATTATTTTTTCAAAATGCAAACTTGTAATATAAGAAAATAAAAACCTAGTTTACTTGATTTTTTTTCTTTAGAATTACATGTGAATAACAAAGTTTCAAATTCAATACTCCATGTAGATTAAAGATGCTATTGAAATAACCAAAATGAATAAATGCTCAATTAGGAGAGAGCAAAATATCCGTTTGAACTGACACTCCTGAGTTTAACCAGTTTAGTTAGTCAGTTTGACCAATTCGGTTTAATATATATTAAGTAGTGTTTTTCGATTCTCAGTTCACGGTTCGATAAGAGTCACTAATAACCGGATAAACCGACAACTAAAAAAAAAATCAATATGCAACCCTAAACGGATTCTCTCTCCCTCTTGTTTTCATTATTCTTCTTTTCTCCACGTGGCACCTCAGCCTCTCACTCGAAATCTCAAAGGATAATCATAAACTACAGTTCACAATAAGTAAAGTGAAATATTCTTTATATTTCAAGTTTGGGTTTCTGGATTTTTTCTTTTCAAGTTATTTATTCATATAATATCTGCACCTATACATTTTATTATACTAGTAATAAAATGTAAAGGTAATCAATAATTTTAGTATTTCATTATAAATTTTGTTGTTCTCTTTAATTTGAATCTTTTGTAAAAGCATTTTATTATACTGGTAATTAATAATTCTAGTATATTCAAACTTGACGAGATATGAGAAGCAATAGGGTAATATAAGAAATATAAAAGATATAATCCATCAGTTTATCATCTCAATGATATAAATGCTTGATAAATGAAAATAAATGCAATATTGTTAGATTTTAATAGCAAAAATTACGCAGCGAAATAATATAATTATAATAAATAATTATACCAATCGGGATCCATTTAAATAAATAAAGCAATAAAAATTTGTTTAGAAGAATACCTCATTTGCAGATTCTTTAAAATTTCGATCTACGCGGTTAGGTTGTTGCAAATCACAAATTGTCTGAACGTCCAGTCTCTGGTAGTATCCACACAAATGGACAATCGAAAATCTCTGAAACTATTTTAAAGGAATGAGTGATTAGAGCGTACGATAGTGCTAACTATCGTAGGTTTTCTGTTTTGTTTTGTGGCTATGAGCAACAACTCTTCAACTCTATATTGTTTCTTAAACCTTAAATAGAAAAATCATAAGTCATAAATAAATAAATTATAATTATTTATTTAGACCTTTTAAATAAATAAATCATAACTAATATATATATATATGCCCATTTACTTATTTAAACAATTTAAATAAATAAATCATAATTAAAATATTAGGTTTATTTAATCTAAAATTTATCTTTATAAATTTTATATATAAATCAATTAAGTCATTACTTAATAATCTAGGTAAAATTGTAATCAAATATGAATTACAATTTTATCCTTAACTTCACAAAACTTATAATCAAGTCATACTTAATTCGATTTCTCGTTTTCACCTTTTCATATCCATTCTTATATGTGTGACCTTCTAGATTCCAAATATGTAAACAACTATAAATTAAATTAATTAATTAATATTTAAAGGTCAAGTACATTGTCTAGTAACATGTCAAGACTATCCAAATATCTGGAAAGTCAAAGTGGTTTGACTTAACCTTTCAGTACATGATTTATCAATGTAATTAATATGCATTCATCATTAATGTTCTAATTTAGTAATTAAGCATGAAGTGTGTCTACTTTACTAAATCATGTTAGTTCTCTTAACCTTAGCCATTAATCAGTTGACTAAAATTTCAAATCTCATTTGCTAATTTCATTATACCGTGCGCAATAATTTCTTAAACAATACTAGTAGAGAACAATTAGAACATTTTTTCTAATTTACCTAGAGTGATGAATCCTCTCTTAATTACATAAGTACCTCCATATTGTTCCTATTATGTCCAATTAATCATTGTTTATTATTCATGTAATGAATAATGTGAATGAAGAATCAAAACATAATCATCCCTATATAAGATAGCTTAGTAATCTCAAGTCAAAGGATCACTTATACAACCATCACTTGAGTATTCCATAGACACAGGTAACTTTCCATATGGAATCCTTATGCAGGTCAATTCAGTGGACTTGTTTAAATAATAAGTACCTATATATTAGTTCTAGATATCACACATATCTCAACTTATGAGAACAGCTGCTTCCTTAAGGAAAGAACATAATATGTACCAGTCTCAACAGCTTTAATCATTGTCCAATAATGAGGAGAACATCGACAAGAAATATTTAGAGACATTGCTTTAATGCAAATATAAAACTCATAATTATAATAATTATAACCACATTATAATTTTTTTTGCAAAGCAGTATTGTCTTTTGGATTCCTCCATGCTAAATTGTTTTAGTACTTAATCAACATATGTCGATTTAGATAATCCTAGCAGCCTATCAAATCTATCCATATAGATTTTAATACCAAGTATATAAGCCATTTCTTTAATGGAGACATTCTTGGATAACCAAACTTTTAGAATAATAGAATGTTATTTCTTAATATGTTATCAACATACAAACTAAAAAATATCATTCTGCTCCCACTGACCTTTTTATACACAAAAAGATCATTCACGTTTTTAATATAATCAAACTCTTTTGATTATTATATTAAAATAGATGTTCTTATTTTATAAAGACTTGCTTAAGTCTACTAATAGACTTTTGCAGTTTTCATACTCTATTAAGAAATACTTTTGATTCAAAAATCATTAGATTTGCTAATTAAGAATGCAATTTGTCATCAATATGGCAAATTTCATAATCACAATATGCTGCAATTGTAAGTAAAATGTTAAACATTTCTCCTTTATATTTGAGTCTCCACAAGAAGGTTCAACCTTTATAGGAGTACAACTCATCTTAACAGATTTCATCGTGGTTCTTTAACTAATATATTTTTACTGTTGTTCTAGTTCCATCTTTAATTTATGTTTGAGGTTCTTGAACTTTTCAAGTTCTACTTGGCTCCCACTGCTTCCTTTAAAGATAAATATCTTTTCTAGAAAGGTAGTATATTTTGAGATGACATTTTTCTATCAATAGGATGGTTTAAAATTGTGAAAGAAAGAAGAAGAAGTTTTGAAACAAGCAATTGGCTTGATAAATTTTCATATACGGTTTAGGGTATATATAATATATAGAAAATAGTTCAAAAAAGGAAAATAATCTCCTAATATCTCCTAATAATCTCCCAGTATCTTTCTAATATATGCGCAATCTACTCCAATAATTACAAGATTCTAACACTCCCCCTCAAGCTGGAGCGTACATGTCATATGCTCCTAGCTTGTTATAAATGTATTCAATATGAGGACCTCTAAGAGATTTTATAAGGATATCTGCTAACTGATCGTTCGAACTAACAAAAGAGATAGAAATACATCCTGATTCAATCTTCTGTCTGATGAAGTGGCAATCTATCTCTATATGTTTTGTCCTTTCGTGAAACACTGGATTAGAGGCAATGTGAAGTGCTGCTTGATTATCACTGATTAACTTCATCTGTTTAATTTCTCCATATTTCAATTCGTGAAGAAGTTGTTTTAGCCAAATAAGTTCACACGTAGCTAGTGCCATGGCTCGGTATTCTGCTTCTGCACTTGATCTAGCTACAACAGTTTGCTTTTTACTCTTCTCAAATTTCCTCCAATCAGAACACAGTATCTTGAAGTAGACCGCCGATCAGAGGGAGAACCTGCCCAGTCTGCATCAGAATATCCAACAATTTGTGAGTGACCCCTATCTTCATACAACAAGCCTTGGCCAGGAGTTCCCTTAATATATCTCAGAATATGAATGACTGCATCCCAATGGCTATCACATGGAGATTGAAGAAATTGGCTAACCACGCTTACTGCAAAAGATATGTCAGGTTGTATGATTGTAAGATAGTTTAGCTTACTAACCAATCTGCGATATCTACCAGGATCTTCTAATAATTCCTCCTGTCCAGAAATAAGTCTAACATTTCGGTCCATGGGAGTATCCACATGTTTACAATTTAGCATGCCAGTTTCTTCTAGCATATTCAGCACATATTTCCTTTGGAAGATGCATATACCTGTCTTAGATTGAGCTACTTCGATCCCCAAAAAATACTTAAGATTTCCTAAATCTTTAGTCTGAAAGTGGCTAAACAAATGCTGTTTGAGCTGAGAAATCCCTTGATGATCATTACCTGTTATCACTATGTCATCAACATAGACCACTAGGTAGATACACTTGCTATGATCTCCATCTCGATGTCTATAAAATACTGAATGATCAGCTTCACTCCAGTTTATCCCAAATTATTTCACAACAGCACTGAATCTTCCAAACCATGCCCTAGGAGATTGCTTTAAACCATACAGAGATCGACGTAAATGACACACTAAGCCAGACTCCCCCTGAGTAACAAAGAGAGAAGAAGAAGTTTTGAAATAAGCAATTGGCTTGATAAATTTTCATATACGGTTTAGGGTATATATAATACATAGAAAATAGTTCAAAAAAGAAAAATAATCTCCTAATATCTCCTAATAATCTCCCAGTATCCTTCTAATATATGCACAATCTACCCCAATAATTACAAGATTCTTACAAAAATAATATCCAATAATTTCTCTTGGATATTTCACAAACTTACATCTATCTGATTTAGCTTATAGCTTATCAGATCTCAAACACTTCACATAAGCGTGTTAACCCACATCTTATATGGAATCTTATCAACAAATTGTGGAACTCTATTTAGAAGGTATATTGCATTATTAAGGCTCGTCTTAAAAAAATAAAGATAATTCTGCAAGACTAATCATAGATCGTACTATATATAATAATGTACGATATATATTTTATAATAAATAATCTCGAAAAGCTTAACTTAAGTATTTTTGCCTTGATTTGACAAAAATACTTTAGCTAGTTTTTTCAACTTCATTTCTAACCTTTTCAAAAAATTTAGATTTATGTTTCATTATATACACACAACCATGTCTAATATAGTCATTAGTAAACATATTGAAACATTAATATCTACTTGTGGCCTGGGCAGTAATTGGTCCACATACATCTAAATGTATTAGGGCCAATAGTCTTTTGACCTTTCACCTTTTCACGTAATGGGTGTTTTAGTCGTTTTATCCATTAAACAAGATTTACTAGTTTCATATGATTCATAATAAAAAAGGTTCAAAGTAACCTTCTTTACACAACTTAGTGATTCTCATTTTATTAATATGATCAAGTTTACAATGTCGAAGATAAGATAATTATCATCTATTTTAGATTTCTTTGTATTTATATTGATAAGGAATTTATCAATGGAAACATTATAGAAATTATCTATATTAATTTCAGTTCCATAAAATTATTATTATTATAAAAATGACAATTGTTATTCTTAATAATAATATTTGAATCCATTATTCAAAACCTAATATGAAATTGAAACGACGTTTCTACTAAGTACTGAAATAAAATAATAATTATTTAATTCTAATACTAAGCCCAAATATGTTCTTACAGCTAATGCAGCAACCTTTGCTTCATAAGCTATACGTAGGTCCATCTTTCCTCAATTTTCTATTCTTCTTTAGTTCTTGTAAGTTATTAAAATGATAATCATATTAGGTATCCAATATACAAGAACTAAAATAGAAGGATTAATTTCGACCATAAACATACCTAAAGCAGAAATTTTTGCAAGCTTCTTTGCTTTCATGGTCGCAAGATAATCCCTATAGTTCCTCCTCTAGTGGCTATATTTGCCATAGTGGTGGCAGGTTTCCTTTTCTTTAATTACACCTCCATTAGACTTCAGTTCATTCTTCTTATTCTGCTTCTTTTTGGGCTTTTTCTTAGCCTTAAAAGACTGAACTAGAAGTATAGGAGCGGTATCCTTCTTAAGGGCTCCTTCAGCAGTAGTAAGCATACTAAGCAACTCAGGTAAAGAAGCATCCAAGTTGTTCATATTAAAATTCAAAATAAAATGTGAATAGTTGGGTGGCAAGGACTGTAAGACTAAGTTGATACTTAGCTCATGGTCCATAGCAATGCTCAATTGGCCCAATTTTTCAATATAGCCAATCATCTTCAGAACGTGGACACGAACTGAAGAGCCTTTTGCCATTTTACAGCGGAACAATTCCTTATAGGTCTCATACCTCTCAGACCTACCTTGAGAGTCAAATAGCTTCCTAAGATGCAAGATAATGGTGTGAGAATCTATATTCTCATGCTGCTTTTGAAGTTCAGAACTCATGCTGGCTAACATCAAACATGTCACCTACTCATCGTCATCAGTATGACGATTCAAGTTATTCCTTTCTTCTTCAGTAGCATCATTAGTGGGAATGTCATGTTTGTTCTTGTCAAGAACATACAACTTCTTTTCTTGCTTGAGAACAATTCTCAGATTGCGATACCAATCAATAAAGTTTGGCCCGATCAGTTTATTAGCATCAAGTATGCTACGCAGGCTTAGGTTATTACTCATGGTAATAATTGATCTATAAATATTGAGATATCAAGTATTAATTTCATGCAAAACTAAATTAAATAAGGTCTTTAATTTTAATTTAGGTCTCTCACTATTTTATTCAAATTAATAGCCCTTTCTATTAATTTGGAAAATCCTGCATTTAGATCTTCTAGTAAGCTAAGATCCCAATTAACCCATATAACCTTGGATTTTTCCAACAAGTCATATTGAATTAATTTAGGTAGATAACATAACTTATCAATCACATCTTCATGTAACTCTTAGATTGGTTAAGTGACAGCTCTTTGTCTAAACATATCAAATATATTTTGCTTAATCTTTGCTCTAATATTTATATTATCATGAGTTTGCTCATCCAAATCATATAAATTAATTAAGTAAAATCATTATTCAGATTATTTGATAGCATTAAACATGTTTGATTAAAAATGACCTTGAATTTTTTCAAAAAGCCAAATGTAATAAATCTCTAGTTTTCATGCAATAACAATGGGTGACAATCAATCATATTCTTAATATACACTTAAAATTTTAATAAGGGATTTATTTTAAATTTTGGTCTAAGGTCTCATGCTTCGACATGATGGTTATATCATATATCATATATACATAACATACACCCTTAGCATGTCATTCTAATTGGATGATTATGGACATATCTAAAACTAATTTCATTGATCCATTAAGAAAATTATATGGTAAAAAATCCTAGGTAGCAGCTTCTTCGATCTTCATGAGGTCTAATAGCACCTCCTTATCTTGGATTCTTCAATACTCCATGTAATTTCTTCAACGTTCCGTGTAATTTCTTCAACTCTCCTTTTCTCTTTGGGTTACAAAATAATATCTTATTTACATATGCTAATTATCTAGTTATTAAATAATTAAATAAAATAAATAAGAAATTTTACAATCCAAAATAAAAGAGAATCAGGACACCAAGACCTTATTTAAAAATACATAAACCATTCAACTAAATATAATAAGCCAATCACATAGGTCTTTTTTAATGTCCATAATCACCCATGATGCATAATAATCATATTAATGGATTTCAATATTATCTAATATAAATATATATTAATTATTGGTCTCATGTGCTGAAAATAAAATTTTAACAATTAAAATATTGATTTTGATATTTTCCAAAATCAATTTAGGAATAAAATAATTTTATTCATATATCAAATCTTATTAAAAATAAATTTAGAAATTATAAAATTATTTCATAAATCAATTTTACTAATTATAATCATATTAGAATTGATAAATAATTCAATTTATTCCCTAATCCAATTAGGAACAAATTTACAAAATAAGTAAATTAAACTCTTTTAATTTTCTTTTCTAACAAAATTAGAAAATATTATGAATTCAATTTTAGTCATTGACAATTAATTTTAATGGTCCTCAAGATTTAATTATGTCACGATCCGAATTATGAGTCGCACCGGCACTATAACCTAGATAAGCTTAAGGCTTCCGAGGTCCGTAATAAGCTAAAACTATAAAATTCATACGAGTTTATCTGTTCTTTATTAATAGTGAACCCATAATAAAGTTACCTATATGAGTCCAGTAACCACATAATATTGGCTTGATAATAAATATCTCAATTAATCATATCATAGCTACTGGTCATAAAAGCACTCAAATATATAATTAAAAATTATAACTTTATAGAATAGATTGCCATAAAAATATATCATTAAAATACACACAATTTATAACTGCGGAGTCCAATAATATCCAAAAACGGAGAATCTCTTAAAATATTAATACATTATTTATATAACTGTATAAATTCAAAAATATACTTTTATAGCTTTGCAGAGAAGATTACAGAGTTTTAACCGTCCTGAAGAGAATTTTCTACTTCCTGAAAGGTTGGATTGGGGGGGGATGAGTTTTGCAACTCAGCGAATGATAATAAATAATGCATTACTAGACAATCACGCAGAATGTATTTAAAATCATTAAAATGATTACTCAGTCAGTCATGCATATGTCACAATATCAGCATCCACAAATATTTCATATTCAAATAATCAACCAATTGGAAATTAGTCTGTGGCGTCATCGAAACCCTCAATGAGTCGTCCTCTCACATGACCCATCCTCTTATATGTATGCACCAGGGAGTCGATCCCCATATCTAGTTGACCGGTCTAATCCTCACTTGACCAGCACTCTCATTGTTTTTTCATATCGTATTTTATTTTCCATATCATCAAAAGGCTATCATATGGTTATTCATATCATATCCATATATCACTAGATGCACAAAGGGGCGCCGATCTCCCCATATATGGCCGCCGATAGTATCAAAGACAGCCCATGTCATCCTAATTCCACATACACAAGGCAATCCATATCACAACACATTTAATTAAACAATTCATCCAATTTACAAAACATCATATCAATAATTACTATGCCGTTATAAAATATAATTATACGATTATTAAATAATATTATAATATAATTTGATATAAAAATATATATAATAATACAATATATCAATGGAATTATAATGACATGAAAATGCATATCATGCACTATTTATTTTTATTCACAATGATAGTAGGATATCCAAATTCTAGTTCTGATTTTGAATTGGAGGAACAATAGACGAATTCGGACGATCTAAAGATTTAAAAATATAGAAAACAATCCATCAGATAATTAACCAAAGTAAAATAACAAATAAGAAATTAATCTAATAAATTATATTCTATTCTAATTGCTAAAACTTATCTAAACTCTGAACTATCCAACTGCTAAATATCAATTAATTCAACTTTCTATTATAACCTTCAAAATAACTTAATTTTACCACTATTAAAATTCATATAATATTATTCTAACTCTGTATATTACCCTTCCACCAATGACTGAATCCTTGTTTCTAATAACCTCAAAATTTTATTCATATTTCTACTTGGGAATTAACCAACTATAATTCTTTAATAAAGTATTTCCTTTCTATTAAATGTTCAACTTTAATCCTTTAATTCAAATCAAATATACCAACAATTTCACCATTTAATTTACAATATATATTAAATCACCTCAACCACAAATTCATTTTTATATCTACAACAATTATCATTAATTCCTTTAATTATATTTATTTAATAACCTAAATTTCTTTAATTTAATAAAACCTTCTACCTAACTTAATATTTATCGATCTATATTCTAATTAACTGAATAATTTTATGATCTCCTCTAACTCAAATTAATTTACTTTCATCAACTCAAATACTACGAACCCATTTTATTATAATCAAATTGTAATAATTCAACCAACTCCCAACATAATCCTAATTAACTAAAATCGTCTAATTTTAATTTCTTATTAGTCTAAATCAATTTAATAAATTTATTGAGGTATAATTCACAAATCGTAACCCTTAATTCACTTCTGCAGAATACACCTATATATACCTATATATATACAATATTCTTTTCTTGTAACAATTTGTCCAAATCCACCAATTATCCATTAACAATAATTTTAATGTACTTAAACTCTAACAATAAATACATCAATAATATTTGTAAACCTAATAATAAAATCCATCCTCAATATAATTAATTAAATCCTTCAATTTTAATTATAGAGCTTCTGTAATTAATTGATTTTAGTCCAACTCATGATTTATCTTTAATTAACCAAGTGGGCAACCAATTTAATATTTATCAAATTCATAATTAATTAATTTCCTATAATTATATCAACCACAGTATCAAATATATATATTACCTAGTGTCAAAATTAATAAATCAATCAAAAATACGAAATAATAAAATTAACCAACCAAAAATACTAAAAATTAACTGATAAATTTTTGGAAAATTAATAAAATCAGTTCCATAAATTAAATCACAGTCCATAAAAAATAATTATCCGGAGGTTTAGATTGCGATTGGAATTTGATCGAACGGTTGGGATTGAGTCTGAGGAGACACGGACCGGCTGTGGTGGCCTGAGCTGGGTCGCACGGAGGAGAAGGTGGCTGGTGGACGCGCGACGGTGCTGCGTTGTTGGAACTGAATCGCGCGACAAAGAGGGATTGTGGTCGCTAGCAGCAGGTCACGCGAAGGAGAGAGAGCTACTGGAGGCTGGAGACGACGTGTGCGAAGGAGCTGAGGCGTCTGGAGGTGGTGCGGCTGCGTGCAGTGGTTGGCGAGAGACGAGGCAAGCCTACTGCTGCAGTGGTCTTGGCGGCGCAGTGAGAGGGACAGGCAGTGAGATCGTGAGAGAGGGAGAGACAGGAAGAGACTGAGTGAAAGAGAAGAGAGAAATAAAAGAGAGTGAGATGGAGAGGAGGCTGGCGTGAATAGGAAGAAGCGAAAGAATAAAAAAAAATTAAAAGAAAGAAAGAAAAAGAAAGAAAAGGAGGAAAATTATTAGAACAAAACAAACCGCCCAAATAACAATCGACGGAAAGAAAATAGCAGTATACGATAATATATAAAAAAATATTTGGTTTAAATTCAATTTGAATTGATTCGATTCAATTCATTAATTTGGATCGATTTTTAATTAATTTAATAATTTTTCAACTAATTTTAGGACAAATAAAATTGATTTTTGATTTCAAATAAACTATAGAAAATATTACATGTCATAATATCATTGATTAATAATTTATAATTAAATGTTAAAAATTTTAAAATTAAAATTTCAGGATATATTAATTCGAAATTAAACAAAATACCAAATTAAAACTAATTCCACGACTTAATTGAAAACAAACAAAACAATTTTGGACCCAGTTGAAAATAAGAAAAATACTCTAGGACCAAAATGAAATTCTACTTCACCTTCTCCAAACAGTAGAAACAGGTTTCGCTTGAAAACCAGCGCCGCCACAGCAAAAATCGGACTGACTCAGGAACGACGGCTCCCGCTTGGGCAGGGGATGGTCCGGCGGTGGTCGCACCACCATGGACCATCGCTTTCCAGCCATGAGCGGAGCTGTCCTCACAGAAAAACAGTGTTTCCAAAATTTTTTTTCTTTGGTCGGAAAACGCAGCACCATTGCAGGATCACTGGGCCTTCACCGGAGCACTCACAAGGAGACGGCGTGCTTCTAGGCAAGCCAAACGCACCGGTGGTCCGGCGATGGCAGCAACAGAACAACTCCTCTTTTCATCAATAAACGTTTTCCAATTTAATTTTTCTTTTTTATTAAATCAAATTTAATTGAAGAATAGATCTAAAAAATTTTGTGAACTTAGGGTATATTTAGTATGATGTAATCAATCATGTAATGGAATGAAGATTATATTATATGACTAATTATTTTATTTGGTTAGATTTTTTCTAAAAAATGTAATATAATCTTCATTACTTAAGTAATCTTCATTACTTAATTTGATGTAATATTCATTATATAAAAAAAATACATGTATTACTCATTACATCAAACACATATAATACCAATTACATCAAATTATTCTAATAAAAAATTTACTAGTTAAGGCTATTTAACATCGCTACCGCTCCACCACAACCATTACCATCACCATCTCTCTACCACTATCACCACTACTACTACCATTGTTTAACCACGACTATCAACAACATTGCTCCACCACCATCACCATAACGCCACCACTACCACCACCAGCACCAGCGCTCCATCACTTCCACCACCACTGCCACCACAGGTCCATCACTCCCACCACCACCATTGGTCCATCACCATCACCACCTTAATTGCCACCATAACCACTCTATCACCCTTATCGCCACCTTAACCACCACCACTACCACTGCTCTACCACCTCAACCAACATCGCTCCTCAACCTCAATAACCACCATAGTAACCACCATAATTGCTCCACCACCACTAGTGCTCTACAACCACCATCACCTCAACCACCACCATCATCACCAGCACTCTACCACCATCATTATTATCACAACCATTACTTTACGTTGCTGTTGCCACCACCACCACTTCAATTACTCTACCACAACCACCATAATCACTTCTTTGCCACCACCACCACTATATAATAAAAATTATGTTTTGTTGTTTAATATGTAGCACATAATAAAAATTATATTTTATTATAGGAATGAGAATAATTGAATGAAAAATCACTAAAGATATCAAAATACCCACAATTTTATATTGTGAAAACATATGAAAAAAAATTTAATTTATAATAGCTTAATTAACTTTTATTGTTATATTACATTAGGAGTGAGCATTTGGTTCGGTTAATTCGGTTAATTTCGTTTGGTAAATAAATGTTTGATTAAAAATTCAATTAAAGAAAACTAAAATTTTGGTGATCGATTAAAATTAATTTAGTTGAATTGATCAAATTAATTGACTCCCAAAACTACATTATTTTGGTTAAGTAGACAATAAAATTAAAATTAAAAATATTTCAGTTTTTATTTTGATTAAGGAGTAAATAATAACTTTAGTTAATTTTTATTTCGGTTGAAGTTGGTTAATCATAAATTTTAATTAAATTCAAGCAGTTAATTAAATTTTTATTTTCTTTAACTTTGTTTCAGCTAAGAATCAAAATTAATTCAGTCAAAATGGTCGGTTAAGTTCGGCTAAAAAATTAATTCGGTTAAATAAAAAAATTTTGATTAATTTATTTCTGTTAAAAATTTTATTCAAATTGATTGAATTGACTGAATGATCATTCTTGAATTACACTTTTTTCGGCTTACATTTTTTTTTAATTTTTTATTTTAAATAAATTATAAATCTAAGTGATCTTTAATAATTTAATATAATAAATAGTTTTAGTTCATATATTTTTTTACATTAATAATGACATGATGGTGGTGACGATGGCGGTCGAGTGGTGTTTGAGATGGTGGTGGTGGTGGTGGTGGTGGTGGTGGTAGTGGTGGTGGTGGTGGTGGTAGAGTGGTGTTTGAGGTGGTGATAGTGTGGTTGATGGTGTTGAAGGAGTGGTAGTGGTAGGGTGGTTGTAGTGTTTTAATTACATTACATTATATATATAAATAAACATAAAAATGGAATGACAGTTACATTGTATAAATGTTATCAATTATATTACCAAATGAAGTAATGGAATCTTAATTACATTATATTTCATTACATTTTTCGTTTCATTACATATTTGATTACATTACATTATATTACATCCAATCAAATATAGCCTTAGATTTGATTTTCTTCAAATATCAATTTTCAGCATATGAATTAATTCAAAATTAATCCAACAATTAACATATTATTTTTACATCCTAAATATTTAAACGATGACTCTGATACCACTGCTGAGTTTCAATATCAAATATATGCAACGGAATAACAAAATTATAACAAAAAATTATACAAATAGGGATCCGTTTAAACGAATAAAGCAATAAAATTTGTTTAAAATAATACCTCTTTCGCTGATTTTTGTAACTTTGATCTATGCAGCTAGGTTGTCGCAAACCACAAGCCGTCTAAACGCCAGCCTTTAGTAGTATCCATACGAATGGACAATAAAAAAACTCTAAAACTATTTTAGAGGGTTGAGACGTTAGAACGTATGATGGTACTAGTTATAGTAGGCTCTCTATTTTATTTTGTGGCTATGAGCAACAACTTTTTATTGTTTATACTGTTTCTTAAACCAAAACCTTAGGTCATAAATAAATAAATTATAATTATTTATTTAAATATTTTAAATAAATAAATTATAATTAATATATATATATATATATATATATGTGTGTGTGTGTGTGTCGATTTATTTATTTAAATAATTTAAATAAATAAATTATAATACATATATTTAAATAAATAAATTATAATACATATATTAATAAATTTTTCAATTTAATCAATTATATTTATTTATTTAACTATTTAAATAAATAAAACATAATTAAAATGTTAGGTTTGTTTAATCTAAAATTTAGACATAAATCAATTAAGTCAATACTTAATAACTTATGTAAAATTGTAATCAAATATAAATTATAATTTTATCCTTAATTTCACAAAACTTATTTGTAATCAAGTCATATTTGATTCGATTTCTCATTTTCACTTTCTCATATTCATTCTTATGTGTGTGACCTTCTAAGTTCTAAATATATTAGCAACAAATATAAATTAAATTAATTAATTACTATTTGAAAGTCAAGTATATTATTTAGTAACATGTCAAGACTATCCAAATATTTGAAAAGTCAATGTGGTTTGACTTAACCTTTTAGTGCATGATTTATCAAGTGTAATTAATATCCCTTCAACATTAATGTTCTGATTTAGTAATTAGGCATGAAGTGTGTCTGCTTTACTAAATCATAGTAGTTCTCTTAATAGCCATTAATTAGTTGAAAGAAATTTCAAATCTAATTTGCTAATTGTATTCTACCTTGATTAAGGATTTCTCAATCAATACTAATAGAGAACAATTAGAACATTTTCCCTAATTTACCTATAGTAATGAATCCTCTCTTAATTACATAAGTATCTCCTTGCAGTTTCTACTATGTCCAATTAATCATTATTTATTATTCATATGATGAATAATTTGAATGAATAATCAAAACATAATTATCCCTATATAAGATAACTTAGTAATCTCAAGTCAAAGGATCACTTGCATAACCATCACTTGAGTATTCCATAAACACAGATAACTCTCCATATGGAATTCTCATGTAAGTCAATTCAGTGGACTTGTTTAAATAACAAGTACTTACATATTAGTTCTAGATATCACATATATTTCAGCTTATGAGAATAGCTGATTCCTTAAGAAAATAACATAATATGTACCAGTCTCAATAGCTCTAATCATTATCTAATAATGAGGAGAACATCGATCAGGAATAGTTAGAGACATTGCTTTAATGCAAATATGAAACTCATAATTATAACCACATTATAATTTATTTTTCAAAGCAGTATTGTCTCATGGACTTTATTTTTTACGAAGATTTAATTAATAGAATAGAAAAGATAAATAAATGCCTTTTATTAATAATAAAATATTTATTATATAAAATATTATATCCAAAATATAACCAATCAAATTGACTATATTATATATCACTAACAGATTGATGCGATTGTATGGGACGTTTCTAGAAAAGCAAGTTAAACTATGATCGAGACAGTTAATTTGAAGGGAAGGTTATTTTGCGATTGCAATTAAGTGCGGTATTCATAGGTCAACTGGTTATTTTTATAAGTAAACGTAATTATGAACATGAAATATATTATGAGATCAATGGTAATAATAAATGTGATGAATAATCCGGGATAGTGCATATTTTTCTACTCTGAATAATTTTTCCTTATCAATATATTATATATCTCTAACAAGTGTATAGCAAAGAACTCTCGAAATATGATGGCAGCACGATCTATCTACTGAGTATGAATGTCTAGCTATGGGTTAAGTCTCGTTATTTGCGAGTGGGAGATGTTAAAATTAATGAACAAGTATGGGTATGCCCATCACTAGTGTTTTAACTCGAATTCATTAATAATAATTAATGTATCTAATTATTAATAGTGTTTAAATAATTTTAAATATAATCTTGGTTGGTTACAATTAGAGAGTTTGAGTTTTAATAGGATTTCACTAACCTGGCCAACTAAAATAAAAGAGTAGGAGAACATGTTCTCCATTTTTTATATTAGAACAAAAATAGAAAAACTCTTGTAATTTAACAATCCTCTCAAAGACAAAAAAAGGCTTTTAGACTATGGATAATAGTAGCAGTTTGTTACTTCGTGATTGTTTCTACGGTCAACAAACTGGTAATGCAAGGCTAAAGGTTACTCATTCATTATGCTACAAGTGGTAAGTATTCGACTCACTCACTTTACATATCATGTATGGGTATATGATAATGTGAATCGAACTATATTCATGGTAGGATTCCTCTATGTTGACCCTCTTATAACCAATGTCAAAACATGTATGCTCATAAGGCAGGCCTAAGATATCTCACCAACCACATGATCAACTTTTCTCCATGTCAACCAAGAACTTAAATAAGCATTCCATTTCTTTAAACTTGTCAATTTTGCTTAGTAGCATTCTACACACTACTGTATTTTATCAACTTGATAAAAGTAGCTTTAAACTTAGGAGTGGCCTTGACCTTCCACATTGTTCCCTTAGCATACATGTTTTGGAGCCTAACCATGCACTTTCGTCTCACAGAGTTAATGATCTTGATAATGGTGCATGTTTTGATTTTTTTTTCCAACCATGAATTGAAGGATGTTGACATGTTATTCGTTATATGCTCACTATTGATGACAGGGATCTTGCCCATTATTCATGTGGTATCTTCATAAGCCACCATGAGGCTTTTCATAAGCCTTTTCTTAATGTTCTTCATATAAATATTGAATTCTTTAAAATAAATTGCCTTTGTTATATCCTAGAACTCTTTTTTTTTTTCAAAATGGATCTGAAAATTCTTTTTTAAAATTTTATTAAGATATATCTGCAACAAAACCTATGGATTGTACATGTAATGTCCTAACTGCATCAATTAAACTTTGTAACAAATAAAAAATTAGGATATTTATTCTACATTAAACATCATGTATCATTGAAATCAAAGCAATTGTGTAGCAAGGTTTCAAAAATTTACCTTTCGCCTATCAAACCCCAAGCTCCACTTCTGGATACATGTGTCATCTTCTATGCATTGAGAGAGACGATCTTAAAAAAAACATCATATGGAACTTGAATGATAGGGATGTCCTAGGTCATAGTAGAAGTTATAAGAGCCCATAAATATGAACTTCTCAAAAGTTTTCTCTCTTACCAATAGCATACTCATTACATAATAGTCTTTTCCAATTATACATGTAGTAAGTATTCATATCTATTATTTATAGTCTAATTGCAAAAGTATACAATCCAATTATACAAGAATAAGAATTTCCTTCTAATAAATCTGATCTCATCATACAAACTATAGTTTAGTTATACAATGAAGAAGCCAATTAATCTCATAAATATCAAGCATTATTGATACAATAAGTCATAAAATAAAAGCCTAAATAATGGAGAAGGAGGAAGAGGTTGCTATTGAAGCATACTTCAAACTGATTTTTTCTCCTTTCTTAGCTAGTTTGGGCAACTTAATAGAAGCTTCATTTCTCCAAATCTGACACTTTGTGCATAGCAAAGTGAGAATAAGCTGTTCAATCTTTGACCCTCTAAGCTTTGAGCATCAAAGCACCCTAAATGTGGTGCCTCAAGTTGGTCCACACTTTACCTACCAAAGCAAGCTTCCTTCTCTTTGAAATGAGCTTATGATATCCTTTTGATTTCTCAATCATTATGATCACTAACAAATAAGAAGAAGAAAAAAGAGAAGGGTTTAGATGAGTAACCATTTCTCATCTTCCTTTGGCTTGGATTTAACCTTCTCTTTTGCAATTCTTGAAAAGAGAACTTAATTAAGATCTCATCTTAATCATTAATCTCACTCTCACTCATTGTAACTCTAACAATGAAATAAAGAAAGAAGAAGGAGAAGAAGAGATGTGAGCATCTCTTTCTACACTTTCCTTCTCTTTTTAAGAATGTAATTATCTATCCAACGACATATGACTCATCACTTTGATAGGAATAAGGTTTATGTGTTTCATACAAGTTGAGGTTACAAAACTGTCAAAAGTGACGAGCAAACATATGGGTGTGGATGATCCAAATAGATGGTTGTATGACCAACGGTCTCTTTTTACAGGACATTCTAAGCTTTGGGGTGCCTATAGGGATGTCCATTCAGGGGGGGGGGGGGGGGGGGGAAGGAACAAAAAAAAAAAAATTAAAAAACCACCCCAAAAAAGCACCAAAAAAAACCCAAAACAAAAAAAAACAGTTAAAACAAAAATTAAAACATTAACAAAAAAAAAAAATGAAAAAAAA
>CANUEX010032051.1:0-21256 GCA_948099535.1 Jatropha multifida | reverse complement strand
AAATCTTCAAAAATTACTGGGTTTTAATGCAATAGAATCGATCTATGGCTGAAAGGGAAGGGTTTCGAGCTCACCTTGCTGTCCAAGCTCGCCGGAAATCTGCAGAATCGAAGCTGCCATGAGAGGCAGTCGCGTCGCAGGAAAGAGGGAGCTTCCTCGCGCAGAAGCAGCTTCGTTCCACTGGAGAAGAAGCTGGAGTTGAGGTCGACGTTGTCTGGAATGCCAGTCGCCGCTTCGTTCTCGTTCGATGGTGGCCGAAGGTGGCTGCCGTCGTGGGTGAGGAACCAGAGAAAGAGGGAGAGAGAGGTGAACGGGAGAGAGGGAGAGGAAGGACCGTTTTCTGTGTTTTTTTTTTAATTTTATTTTAATTTATTAATTTATTATTTATTTATTTTAATTAAATGATTTTGATTCAATTTAAACCGATTTGGTCTAACCCAACGATTTAGCCTATTTTCATTTGATTTAGGGGTTTTTCGACTGAGTTAGACTATTTAAATTCGGTTTTCGATTCGGTTCGCGGCATGAAATATTATTTTTCATCAATTCTCATTGGTGAAAATTTACAATTAAATTTTAAATAAAAATTCTTTTAAAAATAAATTAATGTGTTATTTCAGCCCACTAGAAATGCCTAGTAATCATATAATGCGCGATCATGAAGTCAACCAAATTAAAACGTCAAAAACCCCACCCCAGCTGCCATTAGCCAACAGCCTGATAATGTTTAGCCAGATAATCAGTTACCCAAACAAAATTGGCTCGGTCTCAATTTATTTAAAGACATTTTATAGTATCCAAATCTGAAACCAAAATGTAATAATCAATCCAACCCGAATTAAATCGTTCGTATTCGTTTTTCCCAAATTAAATAAGCTATTTTAGGCTTAAAAACAAATTCGGTTAGTTATATATGGTAATTGAACTAAAAATCGAAATGAGTCGGTTTGGTTTGGCTTCCAATAGCTACGAAGTCCTCACCATAGCAGCATTTCACATGACTTTGTACGTAAGCAGCACACTTGAAGAAGCCACAAAATACTTCCATCCACCGTTGAAGTTGGAGCAGGCCTGGGAAATTAGTTGGCCATATATGAATATGAGGTTGAAGGCCATGTGAAGTTCACACGTCCCATGTTATTAGACTAACACATGAAAGCATATAAACAACAAACGATAATCAGAAATGGGAGAAAGAAAAACCCATGAGAAAAAAAGCAATATCCTTAGTTCTCAAATCTACAAATGGATTGTACAGAGAGACAGGAGAAATATTAACTGCACATTTCACACGTTTGGTATTTGCAAGTGAACTCGAAACTAGCAGAGCTAAAACTTTTATGTAACTATTGGTAGAATTTCAAATGAAATTTTACCTAATAAATAAGAAACCAAACATGGATTCGCTTGCAAATATAAAATAAATTATATTTTTGTTGGTTCAAGTAAAAGATCAATACTATGGATTTCCATGCAGTTACAAAATTGCATTTATTATGGCCTTTATTTTTTGTCCATGCAAATGCCGTTTTTAGAGCCCAAATGGTGCAAAATAATCTGTCATCTAACTTGCCATATATCTACTGTACCAAAGACATACCTCATGGCATGGCTCACAACACAATAATGGCCTAAAATGGGTAGACCAATTCAATAGAAATTCAATGTTTGTTAAATTTGTCTGAACACCCTTATCAAAAAACTAGCGAATTGTTCAGTTCCCTGGCAGAATACAAGATTTTCAGTCACAACCTTAGTTGCCCAAAGAGAGGGGAAGGGATAGAGATATGTTGCACAATATCTAAAAAAGTCACAATTATCTACACTCTTTAACATTTTGCTTTAGAATAATTAGGAATATCATTTTGAGTCAAAATCTGGTTGAAGATCAAGAAGAAGAAGAAGAAAATTAGACATGTTTAAGCCATGAGCACCTATATAAGGCTGCAACATTACAGGAAGAATCCATAGCACATTGATGCTTCCAAACTCATCCATTCATTGGTAAAGGAAAGGTTCCATCTATAGTCATTCTGCAAATGACCATAAGCTCAGCATCAAATCTGTGGTCAAAGTTTTGCATGTGAGATGAACAAAAAAAAAGTAAAATTGAGAATATAGTAGGCAATATGCCATTTGCACATGCTATATGACAGTTATAAAAATGCATACCAGCAGCTTACCAGATCCACAAAGAAAATCTCCTACTTCTCCAGTTCCCACCCTCCCAATCTCATTACAGGGTCATAATTTGTGAATAGTCTGAACTCGTTCCCAAGCTTGTTAGAATGTTGAGGCCTAAAACCACATGGATGCAAACCTAAGAGCTCTGCAGCTCTATCTTTCTGCACCTCCCCTACCAATGTCGGAAGCACAATCCATTAGACAACACAACCCGCTTGGGAAAATGCTACATATCTGGTTTTATATAACTCTCCAAGTTCATAGAAAAAATAACTTGTTTTAATAAGTTAGATTGGGCCCGTATAGTCTGCCCAGCTCTGCAAATGAGCAAGAACTGCAGTATTGTAAGCTACTATAATTTAACTGGGGAAAAAAGACCGGGGGGATTATGTACCTGTGAGTAGAAGCAAATGGGATTTTCCAGGTCTTGCAAGAAAAGAAATTGTTTGAGAAACCTTTTCCAAACACTCCTTACTCTGCCACCACAAATATCAGCTAAATTAGTTAATGTCCATGTCATATGAATATTTGAATAGTTGGCAGGTGATTCGCTCAACGAATGAAATGCAATATTGTGCCATGGTTTCACAGAAAAAAAGAAACAGCTCCCGTGAATAAACATCTGGAAATGAGTCAATAGATGATTGAATTCACTTAAAATCTCAAACCCATTGCACTATATGTGATTCAAATAAAAAAACCTCACTTCATTAGGCTATTACCTAGCATAAGAGCCTCTACAAGTAAGAAAGGCCCATGATATCAATATTTTATTTATGGTATTGATATCCAATAAATAGCAGACGTCAACAACATAAAATTATTGAAATTAAGAAGGGATTACAAATCAAAATTGAAATCATTAGAGACGATTTTTTTTCATAAACTACGAAGCAAAAACTACATAATCTCTAGGTCATCTAGCTGAAGAAAGGACATCTAATACTACCCACAAAGACTTTATAGAAAAAATTACCTAGACGAGTAACCTATTTAGATATTCTGCATTAAGTTGAAATTGCTTTTCTGAAGAAACATCATTTTAGACATAGTCGGATAAATAAGTTTGAAGTTGTTGCTCCACCTTAAAAACAAACTTTAGAGACCTCCAATCAACATTTTCAACATAGTGCATTTGTTATCAGTAACTCAGACAAAGCTACTAGGAACAATGACTAACCAGATAAGGAGGATCAGCAACTACAACTTGGAAAGCCTGCTTCAACTCATCAGGCAAGTCTTCAGGTTGATTATAATCATAAAAAGTGAAATCACTTCCATATTGCTCAAATCTTTTATCATATTCCAGCAATTGCACAGAAGCATTTGGTTCAATTTTCTGATGGAAAGACAAAAACCACCAATAGATCCAAAAATGCCACAAAATTAAGAGAAATGAAATTGAAATCGTATTTTCAAGAATTCAATTCTTATTTAACAAGTTATAACCTTGATATAGGCATAGAGAGTAGGGCAAGCGATGCAAGCGGCACGACAATTGGAATTGGTTTCGTTCATTAGTAAAGCAATAACTTCTTTGGCTACAGTTTCCGCAGTTAAAGGATCATACCAAAACTGGCTAAGCCTCCAATCCTCTGCTACTAAGGCCACTTTCTCTCCAGTTTCTCCTCCCACAGTATATTCACTGCGCTCGTCAACATCGAACTGGTTCTGTTCTTGAAGAAACTCTTTTAGAGCAGCTAAAGCATACGAGCTCAGCATTGGCGGGTCATCATCATTGTCCTCGTTCAAAACGCCGTCGTTTCTCTGTCTCCCGAGCTCTTCTTCCATATTCCTGCAACTCACTTCACAATTCCCGCCGTCGGAGACTAGACTGTAGGGCTGTACTAAAACTGGTCAATGGCCAATTTGTCCTCCGTAATTTCGAAAATAGCCCAATTGAGTCTTTTCGACTCAATTATACCATGATCTTTTTTTTTTTTCGGTCAATTAAGCCCGAGTTTTATTAAAACAATAAAAAAAGTAATTTTAAAATAATAAAGCCTATCAATTTTATTTCAATATTATAACACCCTATGCCATTCTATCATGACAGTATATGAAATCTGTTATTAATAGAATATTGGAATTTGAATGTTGAGATAATGTTTGGGATACAAGAGTATTAAAAATATATATATACTCTATCTCTAGATTCATGAGTTTCTGATGTTTAAGCATGAGTAATTCATGATCCTCTGGCATATATTGTCTAATTTTTTGGATCGAGAGTTATAAATATTATTAGAATCATGGTGTTCATAGTTCGATTTGGTTTGATTTAAAGATTTTATATAAAAATTAATTAAACTGAATCAAACCATGAAAGATACTCAAATCAATATAATTTAATTAATAGTTTTGAAAAGAAGTTGAAGATTATTCTTAAGAAAAAAAAATTGAAGAGTATTCATTTTATTATAAAAATAAAAATAACTTCATAATTTAAATCCTTTATTGACTAGTTGCTATGTGAGATATACATAAATTTTAAAGTGGAAGAAATTAAATTATTTGAAATATTACTCCATTTGACTTATTAAAAAGAAAAATAATTTGACTAATTGAAATTCACATAAGAATAATACATTTATCAAACCAAATTTGTTGGTTTTATTATTTTTTTATTTGATTTTGAACTGATTAAAAAAAAATGTCCATGCCAAACATTACAGGCCCATTATGTATTTGTGTTCTCTTCAAATATGGTTTATCGAAATTCAAACGGGAAATTGTCAAATTTTGCAGGAGGCCTTGTTTGTTTCAAAACCCTCTATCAGTAAACACATTCAAGCTACTTTGTTTCCCCTCGCTTTTCTCTTAAAAATGGAGCCCTTGTTTATAGAAATGAAATTTGGTAGATTGAGTAGTGTATTCTACACTATTACTCGTTTGGGTTCTCGAAATTTGTTGGGTTCTTCGTTTTACTCGACAAAACGTCCGACTGACCAGGAACCTAGAAGACCAGGGGAATACAAATTGAACCAGCTATACCGTCGGATTTCACCTGTCGGTGATCCGAAAGTCTCTATTGTTCCGATTCTTGATCAGTGGATCGACGAAGGACGATCTGTAAATAGAGATCAGCTCCTTTTCTTCATCAAGGAACTCCGGTCCTACAACCGTTACTCTCACGCCCTTGAGGTAATAAATGCTATCATTGTTTAGCTTATTGTACATTTTGCTGCTTATTTATTGCAGAATTTAATAATGACGTAATGTACAATTTAGTTGATTGATTTAATTTTCATTTCATTTGAAAGAAAAGATTTCTCTTTCAGGTTTCCATTCATTGCTATTTTTATGATAGGTTTCAATTTTGTATCTATAACTGTAAATCTCCTGGTTTCTGTTAAAAGAAATTGTTTTTTTTTGCATAAAGGTTGATAATGTGTCTGATATTTTCTTCTTAACACAGTCTCTTGATTAGTTTATATATCTCATTTATCTTCCTCTAGATTTCGATGTGGATGACTGACAAAAGATACTTCCCACTTACTTCAAGTGACATTGCTCTCCTTCTGGACTTGATTTCGAAAGTTTATGGAATAGAAGAAGCTGAGAAATTTTTTAATAATATTCCACAAAAATTAAAAGTCGTTAAGGTTTATGGTGCATTTCTCAATTGTTATGCTCGTGCAGAATCTGTTGAAAACGCAGAGGCATTGATGCAAAGGATGAGGGATTTGGGTTTTTGTTCTAGGATGTCATTGACTTACAATACCATGCTTAATCTTTATTATCGGACTGGAAATTTCGAGAAACTTGATGCCTTGGTGCATGAGATGGAAGAATATGGCATTGCTCCTGATAAATTCACAACTGGCATTCGAATAAGTGCCTATGTGGCTGTTTCTGACATAGAATGGAAAAGATTATTACAGAGATGGAATCTGGAACCAAGACTGCTTTCGACTGGACTAGTTATTCTGCTGCAGCAACTGGGTATAGTAAAGCAGGACTTCTGGACAAGGCATTGGAAATGCTGAAGAAATCTGAGAGACTTATTGCTAGCGAAAGAAGGAATACAGCATATGAATTCCTTATCACACAATACGCGGCAATAGGGAAGAAAGAAGATGTTTTAAGGATCTGGGAACTTTATAAGAAGAACGAAAAGGTTTACAATAAGGGATATTTTAGTGTCATTAATTCTGTCTTGAAGTTTGATGACATTGAAACTGCAGGAAAGATTTTTGAGGAGTGGGAATGCCTGAATCTAGTTTATGATATCCGAAATTCCCAACTTCTTGATCAGTGCTTATTCAAGAAAAGGTCTTCTGGAGAGTGCTGAAACTCTTATCAACAAGGTAGTATCAAAAGGAGGGAAACCTAATGCATTGACATGGTATTATTTGGCAACAGGGTATCTTCAGAATGATGAAACTCCTAAAGCTGTGGAAATGATGAAGAAAGCAATTGTGGTTTCGCAACCCAATTGGAAGCCGAGCTGCAAGAGTTTGGCCTCCTGTTTGGAGTACTTGAAAGGGGAGGGAGATTTTGAGAAAGTGAAAGAATTCACAACATTACTTGTGGATAACGGTATTTTTTCTAAAGATATTCAGGAGAGATTGTTGAATCATATGGAAGCTAAGAAGTCCAACTCAGATATACTCAGTGTATTGAAAGATGTATTTTTCGATCAAGAGGAAAGTACATCATTTCAGAGGAAAAATGTTGAATGCGAATCTGAGAAGTTTATGTAGTGATAGCAAAAAAAAAAGTGCAGAAAAGAACTTTAATCCTATTCTGAATTAGATGTATCAGTAGCAGCATATAATGAAATGTGCTGGTGTAAGTGGCCATTAATTACCACTTTAAGAACAGTCTCTTGTGAACTTTTCTGACCTTGACCTTTGTAACAGTAGATTCACTCCGCATTTTTTAGGCTTTAACCAATTCGCTTGCTTGGCTAAGCCATATTAAGCATTTCACATGCCAATAACTTCAGTTCCAAATAGCCTAAATGATATCACTAATAAATAAGTTTCTGTTTATTTTCGTAACTGTTTATTTTCGTAAAATAATTTGCAGGGAAATATTTTCTATAATTTTTCGTCATTTTGGACATTTAAAAAAATAAGTCTAACAGAAAATATTTTTCTGTTCAAAAGAAAATTAAGTCATTTTTAAGAAAAATAATTTTCAATTTTCATGGTCAAGGAAAACTGTCATTTTAAAATAATATGACTTTTAATTTTTAAGGAAAACATTTTTCAGAATTTAATAAACTTATTATAATTTTATAAAATATATTTTTTTACTATTACTCATTAATAGCCGTTACTATTAGTCATTGTTCACCACCACCACGGGTGACTTATATAATTTATATTTTGTACATTTTTTCTCATATTTAGCAATAAAGTTTTTTAAATACGAAATTTAATACACGTTATTACAATTTTTAAAATTAAATATTTAATATTTTTAACTAATTTTTAAACAATGAAAAATAAGTCATTTAAAAAATATTTTTCAAGGAAAATATTTTCTAAAAACAGGTTAAAAATTTTTTGCAAAGAAAATAACCGAAAGCAAAACGGAGCCTGAGATTTTGTCAGTTCATTGTTCAACTAAGCATGCATAGTGAAACATTAAAATAAACCACTATAAGACGATCTAAAATCAAACTAAACTCTAATTATTACCTTTTGGTTTGATTTCATCATTCGTCAGACCAAACATTTTGGTTTGATTTAACATAAACCCGCCAACCCACTTAACCCGAACCAGAATACAACAAGACAGAATTCGAGCGGAGGCAAAATCTGGAGGCCCGTTATCCCTCCCCTCTTTAAGCCCTTGACAGTAAGTAAACACCTCCTTTTTCAAGCTATTCTCTTCCCCCTCCTTTTTCTCTTAGCATGAAATTTTGTTGATGACATTGTTTAAAGAGATGAAATTTGGTAGATTGAGCAGTGTATTGTACACTGTTATTCATTTGGGTTCTCGTGATGTATTGGGTTCTTCGTCTTACTCGACAAAACCCACCACTGCTCGAAAATTTAGAGGACTGGGAGAACACGATCTTGGCCAGCTCTACCGCCGGATTTCGCCTATCGGTGATCAGAAGGTCTCAATTGTTCCAATACTTGATCAATGGATCGAAGAAGGACGATCTGTAAATAGAAATCAACTCATTGGCGCCATCAGGGAACTCCGATATTACAAGCGTTACTCTCATGCTCTTGAGGTACTAAATTCTATAGTTGTGCAGATTATTGTGTATGTTGCTGCCGAATCATTGCAGATTTTTATAATAACATACTGCACAATTTATTGGTTTGATTTAATTTGGATCGTGTGAAAGAAAATCTCTCTCTCTTTAGGTTTCTCTTAATTGATATTTTGATGAAAGAATGTTGAAGTGTGAAGATATTTTTTTTTCTTGTTTATAGTTTCAATTTTGTGTTTTCAGATTAATAGCGTGCTGATTTCTATGAATTTGTTGTTCTTTAAAGAAAGGATCATGAAGAGTTTTCCTTTTTCGAAGTTAATTGCACAAAAATTTACAGAATTTATTTATACCAAACAAGGGATAATGGAATTTGCACAAGGGAAAAATGTGAAGCATGATGAGAATAATTTTCAGTCTATTAAATTTATAATGTTAAGTTTCGGAAGGAGAAAAAGAAATTGCACTCAATTTAAAATGACTTTCATAAATGAAAAATCAGATTGCAGCTTTGTATTTATTAGAACAAAACTATAATTTTACAAATTCACTTTTAATTGTAATTCTTCTCTCCCACTCACAAATTTTGCTACACATAACATATATTTTTCTCTTCTTCACTCAATACTACAGACACCTCACTCTTTATTCTTTTTCTCTTCAGCCTGATGCAAAATGCAATGTCCAAAGACCATATTTATAGGAAAAAATGGTATATGAAAATTAATCTCAACCTTTGATTTTTGGTCAGTGAGAACATATTTTACACATTTCATTTTTCATGTATTTTCATTTTTATTGTTTTTATTTTTGTTTGGTGCTGATTTTTAGCATATAATATGTCTGATATTTTCTTAACTGCAATTTTCTTTGGTTCTTAATGCAAGCTTTTGATTAGTGTATGTATATCTCATTATTTTGCTCCAGATTTTGATGTGGATGACTGACAAAAGATACTTCGCACTTTATTCGCCCGACATTGCCCTCCGTCTGGACTTGATGTCGAAAGTTCGTGGGATAGAAGAAGCTGAGAAGTATTTTAATAATGTTCCACAAAAACTCAAAGTTGCAGAGGTTTATGGTGCACTTCTCCATTGTTATGCTTCTGCAAAATATGTTGAAAAAGCGGAGGCAGTGATGCAAAAGGTGAGGGATTTGGGTTTTGATAGGAGGTTCTTGACTCGAACTTACAATGAAATGCTTAATCTTTACTACCGGACTGGAAATTTTGAGAAACTTGCCTCTTGGGGGCATGAGATGGAAGAAAATAGCATTGTTTATGATAAAATCACAATCAGCTTACAAATAACTGCCTATGCAGCTGTTTCTGACGTAGAAGGAATGGAAAAGATTATTACAAAGATGGAATCTGATAGGAAGATTGTTTTGGATTGGATAACTTATTCTGCTGCGGCAACTGGGTATGCAAAAGCAGGGCTTGCAGATAAGGCTTTAGAAATGCTGAAGAAATCGGAGAGACTTATCACTAGCAAAAGAAGAAGTAGAGCATATGATTCTCTTATCACACAGTATGCAACACTAGGGAAGAAAGATGAAGTTTCAAGAATCTGGGAACTTTACAAGAAGAAAGAGAAGGTTTACAACAAGGGATATTTGAGAATCATAACCTCTCTACTGAAGTTTGATGACACTGAAAGTGCAGAAAAGATTTTTGAGGAGTGGGAATCTCAGAATCTATTTTATGATGCCCAAATTCCAAACTGCTTGATTGATGCTTATTCCAGAAAAGGTCTTCTGGAGAGGGCTGAAAATCTTATCGACAGGGTAGTATCAAAAGGAGGAAAAACTAATGCATCAATATGGTGTCATCTGGCAACAGGGTATTTTCAGAATGATCAAACGCCAAAAGCTGTGGAAACAATGAAGAAAGCAAAAGTGGCTTTGCAGCCTGACTGGATGCCAAGCAAAGAGTTTGGTTCCTGTTTGGAGAACTTGAAGGGGGAGGGAAATTTTGAGAAAGTGGAAGAGTTCATAAAATTACTTCTGGATAATGGTATAATTTCTTTAGATATGAAGGAGGGATTGTTGAATCATATAAAAGCTAAGAACTCTGGCAGCACACATGAGTTCTGGGAGCCAGATGGGGATGTTGGTGTTTTCATATTAGAGGAAAAACATTGAATGCGACTCTGAAAGTTTCTTTAGTGAGAAAAAAAGGAGGTGGGTATGCAGGAAAAACGTTAGAGCATTAAAAGCATTGTATTTGATCTCTCAACATTAGTCATTAGCAGGGGTGTAAATAAACCGAACTAGATGTGAATCTGCCTGGCTCAAAGCTCGGATTGAAACTCAACGCGAGCTCGATTCGAGTGTGATTTGAACTCGACTTGAGACTCGAATTCAATTCAAAAAATTTTTAGCTTGAGGCTCGAGTAACCTAGCATAATATTCTCTCCGTCACATTTTGTTTACTTTTTATTTATTTTTTAAATGTTCCAAAATATTTATAAGATTTCTAAATTTAGATATTTAAATAATTTATTTTTCTAAATATTTAAATAATCCAGTTCCAAAATATTTGAACTGGATTTGGGTTTTGTTGCTAGGATGTTATTGACTTAGACTACCATGCTTAATCTTTATTATCAGACTGGAAACTTTGAGAAACTTCACATGTTGGTGGATGAAATAGAATAGTATGGCATTGCTTGTGATAAATTCGCAATTGGCATACAACTAAGTGCCTATGCAGCTGTTTCTGACATAGAGGGAATGGAAAAGATTATTACATAGATGGAATCTGGTACCAAGATTGCTTTCTGACAGCTGTTCTTATTCTGCTGTAGCAACTGGGTATACAAAAGCAGGGCTTGTGGACAAGGCTTTAGAAATGATGAAGAAATCCGAAAGTCTTATTGCTACTAGCAAAAGAAGAAGTGCGGTATATGAATTGCTTATCTCACAATATGCAGCAATAGGGAAAAAAGATGAAGCTTTAAGAATCTGGGAACCTCACAAGGAGAAAGAAAAGGTTTACAATAAGGGATATCTTTTAACCATACGCTCTGTATTGAAGTTTGATGACATTGAAAGTGCGGAAAAGATTTTTGAGGAGTGGGAATCCCAGAATCTAGTACATGATATCCGAGTTGCAAATGTCTTGATTGGTGCTTATTCGAGAAAAGGTCTTGTGGAGGGTGCTGAAGCCCTTGTTGACAAGGTACTATCAAAAGGATGGAAACCTGATGCATATACATGGTATTATTTGGCAACAACGTATCTTCGGGATGATGAAACTCCAAAAGCTGTGGAAATGATGAAGAAAGCAATAGTGGTTTCGGGACCCGAGTGGAAGACAAGCAGTGAGAGTTTGACTTCCTGTTTGGAGTACTTGAATGGGGAGGGAGAGTTTGAGAAAGTGGAAGAATTCATAAAATTACTTGTGGATAATGGTATTATTCCTGATAGATATTCAGGAGAGATTGTTGAATCATATCTATGATAAGAGATGTGTGGATGATGATTTGAGATGGCAACACACCTGAGTTCCCGGAGCCAGATGGGGATGATAGTGGAGAGGAAAAATGTTCAATGCTAATCTGAAAAGCTTATATAGTGATAGATTTTGCTTACTATACCTGCAGCCCTAGCATTATAAACCGTACTATTACTCTTGCTCCCGTCGGGATAAATCTGATCCCAAGGTCCAGCAAATTTTTTATTTTCTTTCTTCCCACCATCTAGAGTGAGAGTTTCCAGACATCTGCTAGCTTCTAGGAACGAATCGACTGGAAAGGACTCTAGCTCTGTGCGATGATAGTAGAAGTTATAAGTATGGTACAAACTTTTCTGATTGTTCAATTCATGATTTATAAGTGTAGAAGGGAGTGAAGGAAAAGGAAAAGCATTTAAAACTCGTTTATCTCAGTGGTTCTAAGAGCATTCAAGAACATTTTCAAACAGATCTTTGCGTAAAGAAGTTGCTCCGTAGTTGAAAGAGGTCCATAGATTTATATAGTTAGTTACTCACCCGCACTACACCATAAAAACCGACAAAATTGGAATATTCAGTTTGCGATTTTGAATGATTTTATATAAAACGAGGTGGATTCTTTATAACTGGGACTTTTACAGGTGAAACATGTTTCATATACCCTTTTAAAATCAATTAAAACATCCCTCTCGTATCTTACATTTTGCTAGTGCTGCACCATCCATCCGTCTATATCCAACTCAAACGCGAAACTCAAGCTTTGAAACCTCTCTTCCTCTCCTTTTGCATATATGGCTTATGGTTTTGTTTCGCGCATCCACAACACATCCTTCGTCGAAGACCGGAGAGAGAGAGAGAGAGAGAGAGAGAGGCGTGTGCTGCCTCTTATCCCGCTGAACTGTTTGCTTAAGTCGCTTTTACCTTACTGCTTTGAAAGAGTATCAAAACGCTAACTTTTCAACTCTCCTTCAAAGTCTCTTCTATTCAAGCATAGTTTACTGGGGTTTGGAGCTTGCTTTATGGAAAGTGTTATTTTGGATTGAAAAGCGTAGCTTTACTTGGTGGCATGTGTGTAAACCAACCCAATCAGTATAGATTTGACGACCAAGTTACATTGATTGATTCTCCATTAATTGTGCAGGTCGAGTAGGACTATTTTCAAGTCGGATCGAAACCCAATTAAACCCGACCGAACAAATATAATATGAACCAGGGACACTGGCTGACTGTATATTTTAAGCTATAGGCAATTCGCCGTGCACACATTGATTTACAATTCATCAATCATAATCAGAAACATAAAAAACACAGTTAGAGAATCAACTCAAAAACAAATAATTAAAATTTGCTTTAAATCAACTAAAAATAATACATAATCAGAAAATTTGAAATAAATAATTAATAATCTTTTGAATTCAACTCTTCAATCATTAAATCATAAGCATTTCATTTTATTATTAAATATTCAATTGATAGATAAAATTGGGTCTTTCTTGCCTTGCGCTTATTCATCTGCAACTGAAAAGGATAGAACTGATCCCTGAAAAAAAGCAGCAGATGAGATCAGAAACTATCAACATGACATCCCCCAACTGAATTTGAAAAGGAAAGTCCATGGGAGTCAAAGGACTGAGATTGTCTCAAATAATGTAACTCCACCAATTCACAAAATCCGAACGAAGCATATTGTTTTAAATAATGCAACTCCACTACAGAGCATCAACAAACACAGCGCATCTAGACTGCATGTGGGTGTATCTTTTTCTTATCAGTCTATTTGGAAATTGCTAATTGTAATTCTTTTTCCCTTCAACATCCAATAGGCCTCTCCTCAATTCAATCTTTACATTTAATGCATCCATATGTATAGCCTATATTAGAGATTAGATATTTCATAATATCCATTTAATTATAAAAATGAATAAACATAATAAGTGTAAATAAAATATTTCATTAGATAATCGTACAAAGAAAGCAAAAATTCTATAAAATTGATTGAATTTGATAAATGAAAATAAAATAAACTAAATTGAATTTATATCAACAAATATATAAGAATTTGAGTAAACGATAAATGACAACTATATTATACAATTAATAATTATATCAACAAATTAATTTTAATTAAAAAAATAAATTAAATAGGAAACCCGCAACAAAGTGCGGGTAGTTGTAGTTTTATTAGCTTATCTTAGATCTAAACCTAAACATATCGGCGCCAAATTTTCAAATGTTACCTTACATAGAGATCGCCATCAACTTCAGAAAAATAATATTTGTAGAAAGCCTTCAATGTATAACAATCCTAAGATAGAAGGTGAAGACATCAAATGTGCTTTTGATAACGTTGTTGAAGTTGGAGAAATGCAATAGCTAGATTTGACGACTTGAAGAAGGAGAGGGCAAGTTAATAAATCCAGACTCCCAAATCATACGTTGTATATAGGGCAAGTTACTATTATTTCGTGGGTCCAAACCATCCTAGTGGCAATTCTGTTTTCAACTTACTCAGCATATTTACTGTTGTTTCATGGGTCCCAACCATCCTAGTGTCACTTACAACTGTTTACGCAGGCCGTAAAAGGTTTAAACACTTATTTACAAAACTTCTCCAAACAGACAACAAAACAAATAATTTCGACAAGTTTAGACACCAAACACCAAGAACTTATGAAATTTAGGTCAATAATGTATTCTTAATAATATCATAAAACTGCAAACTAAACAAGAAAGAAAATCTTTGACACAAATAACAACCAACCGAGCAACATCAGTATGTTCAGATCTTTAAAACATAACGCTAAAAAAATTCTGAAGAGAGACAAAATTCTTCCTCTGCCATACAGTATTGATCTCTTAACGGTTGGCCTTAGCAACTCTTTCAATCTCATCCTTCTTCTTGATAGCATAGCTGAAAGAACAAGGATCATAACCATTACTAAACAACAAAGCCACATAACTATTCAGAAAGCAAAAGAATGAAAAACAAAGACTGAAAACCAAACCTGTTGGAGGAGCCCTTTGCTGCATTTATAAGCTCATCTGCCAAACATTCTGCAATTGTCTTGATATTTCTGAAAGCAGCTTCCCGAGCGCCAGTTGTAAGCAGATAAATAGCTTGGTTTACACGCCTCAAAGGTGAAATATCAACAGCCTGACGCCTGACAACACCAGCAGAACCAATACGAGTGGCATCTTCCCTGGGACCACTGTAGTAATAGAAAAAAAAATTAACCAAGAAAACTTTTTTATATATGAATCTATTCAACATAATTGTCTTCAAAAACAAGAATAGGTAAATGAAAGACACAGCATGTGTAGAAAAGAAGAATTCATAAATCACACCTGTTAATCACAGCATCAACAATAACTTGGATTGGGTTTTGATCAGTCAGAAGATGGATGATCTCCATAGCATGTTTCACAATCCTGACTGCCATCAATTTCTTTCCATTGTTTCTACCATGCATCATCAATGAATTTGTAAGCCTCTCAACAATTGGGCACTGAGCCTTCCTGAAACGCTTGACAGAGTACCTTCCAGCAGTGTGTGGAACATAGGTGGCATGCTTCGCTGGTTGCACACCAATGTAGTCGCACAAAGAAATGTCGTTAACCTAATCAATAACAAAATTGTTAATGCATACAATTATAACATTCTGAAAATTCTTGCAGAATTTTAAACCTAAGATAAATTTTCAAATAAGATTTGAGCATAGTGCACAGAACCAATGAGAGAATAGAGTACCCATGGAACTACAATAGAAACTCACTCCAGTGAACTAAAGACTTTCCTTTTAAACCATACCTAATTATTAATCTAAAAACTATCAAGTGTGAAAATCTTAATTGCAAAAACCAAAAAAAGCAAGAAATTTTATGTCAAAGTATTAATATTAAGAGTAAATTCAGATACAAAACTAAAATAGATTAAAAAATTGGAGTAACTCAAAATTGAGGAATAGTCAATGCAAGCAATAACTATCAAGTACACGCCGAGAAGAATTATATGCATGTACAACAAGAATCAACTTTCAAAAATAGAACAAGGTTTTCACAACATATCAAATACCAATCACAATAAAACGCATCAAGAGCTAGGTTATGAACAAAATAAAGCTGAAGGGAACAGTTATAATACTACTTCTACAGGAATGTATATTCTTTAACCACGAGATTTTACTTAAATCGAAAAACTATTTTATTCATCCTTTTAAAACTAATTTTATACTAACCACAAGAAAAACCTAAGGATCGTTTTCTAAACCACAATCAACTCAACTAAAGCAAAATTAGGTTCATTCTTAAAATGAAATAACTATATTCACCAAACTAAGTACCAGAGAACATAAAACAGTCAATGGATAAAATTAATAAAATAAAAGCAAAACCCGGAAAACGAAATCAAAACAATACAAATATAATAATATACAACACCATAAAAGCACAGATCTAGACATACAAATAACATACAAAATCAAACATCGTGATATATGAACCTCAAATCAATAACAAGGAGCGATTAAAAACCTGAACTTCCTCAAAAGTCCATCGATTAAAGAGCTTCACTTCAGTGTACGGCTGTGTAGGTTCTGGGGTTGCCGGCGGCGGTGCTACTACAGCTGTCGCCATTGCTTACCTGTAAAAATAACAGAGAGCAGTGAACAACAAAGGAGAGAGAGAGAGAGAGAGAGAAATTGACATTTTGGTGCGATTTAGAATAAAAAAAATATGATATGGAGTAGAAAGATTTAGAGTTAGAACCTATAAATCGACAGGCTGAAGAGAGGGACGAGTGACTGAAATTGAATGGAAGCGGCTCTGCAACCAGCACTGGTATTTGGGAAATTGTTCTACGAAGAAACCCTAATTTATAGTGATGCAACTTAGGGTTAAGGGTTTTGTCGAGAATTTCTTCGGTATGCTAGGGTCTATGCTGTAATAGTAAGCCCATCTATTTAATGGGCCTGGGCTTTGTCCTCTTTGCCGTTGTGTCGGCCACTTTGCACGAGTCCACCAGGATCCGAATCGATCAATCAATAGCAATACTTGGGGACAGGAGGAGGCGGATTTTCACGGGCATTCAACTATAAAAATACACACTCATTTACAGCAGATTTGGACATCAATTAAATTAGTTGATATATAAAAATCTATAACTGTTTTATTAATTAATAGGCGTAGAATTTTATTATTTTAAAGAAAAAATAATTTTTCTATCATTAAAAAATTAATTAAATCATAAATAAATCAAATATAAATATGAAAAATTTACAAAACGACCGATAAAATATAAGCGTCTTTCTTTCGTTAATTATCAAAATTGGAGTTTCACAATTCCATATTATTCTACAATTATCCTGAAAGGCTTTGGTGCCCGTCTAAAATTCAATTAAAAGATTAATTTTCCTTCAATATTTCAAAATATTAAAAAAGTAATTAAAATATTTAAAATTTACCTCACTATCTGACTTTTTTATTTAATGTGAAATCTTATTTTTTACATTTGTAAGGTTGCCCCGAAATAAAATAAGTTCAAATCCAAATCCAAAGCTTCAAACACTACTAAAGTACAAGTAAGTTTTTTTTTTTTTTGCGTTTTATTAATAAAAATACATGTATTCGTAGGTATAAGAATAGTATATATATTTTGCATTTGTTTCAATGTTTTCAGGTTGTCTTGTCGATGAATTTTGAAAACTTAGTTGGATGTCAAACATTAACTCAAGAGAAGAATTGAAATGTTATGGTATTATTTTATGATAAAATTTTATTTTATATATTCATGATATTGTATTGAATTTTTAATTTATGAATGGAAATTACTGCAATATTTCAGTTTTAACTTTACAATATCAATAATTTGGCTTTATGTTCATTTAAAAACTAGTCGTATTGCTACATTTTGCTTGCGAATATTATGTGATATTTAAAAATAAAATTACTATTTTTATAATAAATAATCATTTTCAAAAATCCAAATATCAAATGTATTATACTCACTAATTTTCTAAAAAAATAAAATAAAAAATAACTTCTTTCCACAAGGTGATCAATATATTAACATATACATACATAAATCAAATTTATAATTAAGCTTGAAATTTCTTTTATGCTATAAACATCTTAATAGATTTTAAAATAATTTTTATAAATATCAGTTATTATTGAATTTAGTTTGAGTAAATAATCTAAAATCTGGGCATAAATTCAATAAATATTAAAATTTAAAAAAAATTCATCAAAATATATCCATATTTGAAATAAATTGAGAAATACTGTCATTTTTCTTCATACATATTAATTTATCATAAAATACTTCTCTATTTTACACATAATGACATTAAAAAATGAATTTTAACTTTAATGTCATAAAAAAAAGTACTGTGAAAAGGATAATTTTATGATTTTGGTGGCATTTTAGATGTATTGAACAAAAATAAACATTTAATTGTAATAACAATAAGTAAATGCTTTTATACGGATCAAATACGCTAATAATTATGAAATAATTTACAAAACGCCAAATCATATATTAGTTGATCATCAAAACTAAATACACTTAATAATTTCATTGTCATCACTACATTAATCAAGTTCACATCTATAAAATGCAATGAAAATAATCTTATATTATTTGTAAAGAATTTTTTTTTTAAAGTATGATGTGATTTTCTTTATGATTTCATTTATATTGAAATAGATGTCTGTATAGATTCTGTAAAATATGAAAGTAAAAGGATGAAACGAAGAGAATAAATATTAATGAAATTGTGAATTATTTATATCTATATCTATAATATATATATAAAAGTACGAATAGGGGGGAACATTTGGTCCCCAAAACGCCCTACGTATTCTAATTGATAAACAATATTATTAAGAACAATTTAATTTTAATAGCTAAGTTGCAACCACATTGTATTTATTTTTTTATTCTAATTATTATTATTATAATTTTAATCTAATCCTATTCTAATTAAAAATTTATTCTTTAATACAAATTTAATTAGGAATTTGTTTTATCGTATCACTATATATAGATGTTTAGTTTTGATTATTTTTCGCTATCAATAATTTGTTGTTTTTGCTATTTTGAATTAAAATTATTAAGTTTGCAATCATGTCTTTTTTCTTGTGGTAAGTATTAACTCTGTCTATTTATAAATTAATAGAATGGTTGTTATTTATATTTGTTATAATTTAGTATCCTTATATCTCTTTATTTATTTTTAAAGTTATAAATTAAAAAGTACGCACAAAATATTTTTCTTCCCGCCTTATGAGACTAAGATGGACTTGAGTCCTCCTATCTGCTTGCTCGAGCTCTAGGAGATACTCGAACTTCTTGATGCTCTGTATTATGATACAATAAATCGTAAACAAACAATTATATCATCAGTCATGCACAAGAATCACATAATAGCCAATCCAGTCACATAATACCTAATCCTTCAATTAAATAATCTCAATATTGTCTCTAACAGAAGTTAAAGAAATTAAAACTTACTATAAAATTGAATTTAGTAATCCTTATTATTATATTTTTCGTATTATTATTTTTACATAATATGGTTAAATATCTTTTTTTAGCTATCGTTACATAATTAATAAAATATTTTTTTTACTTCGTCATGCTTTATTTTATTTATTTTCATTGATGCAACGAGGTAAATTATTTTAATTTTTTATTCCATAAGTTATATAGGATGATTCAATCGACACTCTTGAAGTAGAGAAAAAAGAATGGAGTTTCAAATTATTAATGCTTAAAACTAACCCGGTAAAATCTTAATAATCATTAACCAACACTTGATAGATAAGAAAGATATTATTTCTGAATTCTAAAGTAAATATTTTATTTAATTATTAATTTCGTGAAAAAATCAGATTTTATTTTATTTTATTAATTTTGATTATTTTTTTTACAGGGAATTCAAATTTTAGCTACTATGTTTAATAAAGTAATAAAATATTTTGAAAATTCTTTAGAGGTCGAAAAAACTTATCATATAACTAATGAACGTGTTAGAGCAGTCAATACTTCTTATTCTAATGTTCATGAGAGATTAGATTTGAACCTCAATAAATATACAATGTTACACTTGTGGTGATATTAAAAATATTCAAACTATTAACAAGTTGTAATACCCCGAAATTTTTATTTCGAAATATTTTCATTTAAATTTAAATTGTAAATTATTAGCCAATAATATTACGCCACGTAATATTATCGGGAATGAAAACCATTTTGGTTCGCCCTAAAATTAATCGAGTAACAGTTAATCAAATAAAAATCGGACCAATATTTTTTTTATTGGACTGAATTAATTTAAATTAGATCCGAGTCGGATATTTTTGAAAAATACTGTGCGTTACTATTTTTTTCTCCCCGACAATCTAACTCAGACGGTTTGTTTTTATTTAATAATTTTAAACTTTATTTTTTTTTCTTTTTCTTTTTCTTTTTCTTTTCCTTTCTTTCTTTTTATGGCTTCTTCTTCCTTGTGTTTGCGCAAAAACCCAGCAGCTCCTCTCCCTCTCAACTCACTCTCTCCTTCTCTCTCACTGTCTCTGTCTCTCTCCATTGCACCGACCACCGCGCCACAACCACGCCGGCCACGCCAGCACCGCTCTAGCTCTCCCTCTCTCTTCCTCTTTCTCTCTCCCTACTGCTCTCTGTCTCTGTCTCCCTCTCTCTCTGCGCGCAAAGGTCACCTGCAGCACCGCCAGACCACCACAGCAGCTCCAGCACCTCCTCCATCGCGCGACTAACCCAGCTCCTCCTCTCTCCTCGTCATGCCACCGTTTTCAGCGAGCTCCAACAGCTCTGTCCCTCGCATCGCGCCGCCTTGAGCCACCACCTGCTCATTCGCGTGCGACCTTGGCAGCAAGCTCAGCTTGCTACCGGCCACCGTCTCCTCCTCCCCCGATTTAAGGATTTATCGGGAATTTGATATTTATTGGATATTAATTTTATTATTTTCAGAATTTATTTAGCTAAATTTTTTATTAATTAGTTTGTTAATTTTAGAATATTTGGTTGAATGATTTTATTATTTGAGTAGTTAATTATGATTAATTTATGAATTATATGGTTTGAATGACATTTTTAATATTTGTGGTTAGTTGTTAGTAATTTTTAATATTTTAGGTTGAACTTTTAATATTTGAGGAATTATTATAGTTGATTAGTTGAATTTTGATTATTTGATGTTATTAGGTAATTAATTAGTAATTTTAGTATTTTGAATGGGTAATTAAGTTTAATAGAGTATTTGTGAAAAATTAGTTGAGTAGTTGATTATATGGTATATTGATAGAATTATAGAAGTTAAATGAATTTTAGGATATTAATTGGTATTTTGATAGAATAATTTTATTAAGTAGGAGATTGATGAGTTAATTAGTGAAATTGGTATTTTTGGTGGAATTAGTTA
>CANUEX010032042.1:0-30927 GCA_948099535.1 Jatropha multifida | reverse complement strand
GTTTAAGCTTGAAAAAGAGGTTAGTGCAATAATATTTAGTTTCCCATTCATTCTCCTAAGTTTTAAAATTTAGGTTTTTGATGAATTTTGATGTTAGAGGTGTACTTAGGGTGGACTGGAAGTCATTTTCGACCCTTTTATCATTTCCATTTGCTTTTGAATTCTCATGAAAGTTGTAGCTCTATTTCTTAGCTTTCCAAAACATCCTCCTATGTTCAATTCCAATACTTGTAGCTCAACTTATGATTTAAATACTAAAACTGGTTTTGTCATGATGTCTCACTGGTATATCCGAATTGATTGTCCATTTTGGCCACTAAATGGCAAGATAATGTCTTATGTTCTTCATAACAGTTGTAGTTCTACTTCTTAGTTTTCTAAATCATCCTCTTGTGTTCAATTTGAATATCTATAGCTCAACTTATGATCCTTATACCAAAACTGGTTGTGCTGAATCGTGTTTGGATTGTTTGGTCTGTGTTCTTGAGTTTCTTACACCCTCTTAGAAAATGATCTGGACTATGGTCCCTTCATGAAATTTTTAGCATATTTTCTTACCTTTCTAAGGGAATCTCTAATGGAATTGCAATTTATATCACTTCACAAACACAAACACGCTTCCCCAAGCCTAATCGCGGGATCTCTAACTGTACGCTACTAGAAAATGTTCTTTTTGGCAAAATTTGATTTTTACAGAAATTCCCTAGCAGATTTAATGTGATAAATGATTGCCTTTAAAGTAAGAAAATTTCCAACGAAGTTCAATTTATCAAGTCAACAAAATGTGGTGCAACCTATCCATCGAAATGTGTCGAATAATCAAGTCGTCGAAATGTGATGCAATCATTCAATCCATCGAAATGTGTCAGATATCAAGTCGTCGAAATGTGGCGCAACCCATTCGTTGAAATGTGTCGAATAACCAAGTCATTGAAATGTGACGTAATCATTCAATTCCTCAAAATGTGTCAGATATCAAGTCATCGAAGTGTGGCACAACCCATCCATCGAAATGTGTCGGATAACCAAGTCGTCGAAATGTGATGCAATCATTCGATCCATTGAAATGTGTCGGATATCAAGTTGTTGAAATGTGGGACAACCAATCCATTGAAAGGGTTAGATATCAAAGTCATCGAAATGAGGCGCATCATTTGAAAGGACAACCTCCCCACGAGGAGCATTTTAGAACTTTACGCTGTCGTTTGGGGCATTACACCGTCCAAAAGGACAACATCTCCATGAGGAGGTTGTCCTTAAAAAGAAAAGCTGGCGACTTTCAAATTAAGCTGTCCGAAGGATGCAAACCAGGTAAGTACTTTACTACTTATGCATCTACTTTACGTTTTAATAAAATCTTACTTAAAGAGCAAAATATTATGAAAATGGGGGCAAACTGTAGACGCTCAATTTTTTTTCTAAAAATAGAATCAATGATGATAACTTGTATTGCTAAAGAGGGGGGGAGGGGGGTCGAAGCAGCCAAGGAACTTAATCCTGAAGCGATGATCCGAGTCTAGGAAATGCAACCCTTAGCACCTTTTTTGCATTTTTGGCAAAATAGGGCCCATAAGCGCATCTCTAGTTTGCCTAGGATGTGCCTCGGTGTCCTACAGCACTCCGTGCATCACTCAGACCAATTTCATGAAAATCAGGTCAGTTTGTCGGTGGGGCCATAGTGGCCCTAGTGGGGCCCATTAGTGATCCTTAGGGGGCCCATCAATGGTGATGACATTTCTCGTAATAAAATGGGTTCGGAACATCCGATTGATTTAATTCTTAAACAAGGTATCTTAGGATAAGAAACTGAATCCATTAGATCATTTTCGCTTTTTCGGGGTTCGTGTCGAAACGGGGCTCAAAAATGAATCTCGGGGTCACCTGGGATGAATTTTCACGCCTTATGTTGATGTACGTGCTATTTGAACTGATTTCATGAAAAATCAAAAATTGACTCGTTTGTGGGAGCCACTCGTGGGGCACACATGCCACGTAAGCAAACAGTGCCGTTCTACCCACTTGCCTATAAATATGAACATAATGGTTAGGGTTAGGGGTTGGCTCATTTTGGTGATAAAAAACTTAGAGGAAAAACACAAAACACAAAATCAAAATCAAAATAAAATAATAAACAAAAACACATCCTCCAACCAACTTCCTCACAAAAAATATGAAGAATTTTGTTAAATTATAAGCAAGATAAGGCAACCAGCACGAAGCCAGTGTGTCATAGATTCATAAATATTTCTGAAAACACCAAATTAACAACATAGAGTCGAATCATCAAGAGGAGATCAAGGGTTCTTGAGGTGTTCTTCTCCAAACATCAACCATATCAATATTTGTCTTTGCAATCAGGTAACTGAGAGTCTAAACTCAATTTCATTATGCTTTTCAATTTATTTTATGTCCTTTTATTCTGAGAAACTAAGTTTTTACGAGAGAAACATGTAAAAACTAGGTTTCACAATAAGCTAGCTGCAATTCTAGGAAAAGAAGGCACCACCTTCTAAAGGAAGGTTCCACGCCCAGCGATGAAGGTGCATGCCTTCCTTGGAAGGCTGGCCCCCTGATGGTTAGGGGCCTAGAAATGAGCCTTGCTTGCTGACATGCCCTTCTGTTATCGATAATCTGGTGATTATAAACTTCGTTTACCTTGGAAAGGGACTCAATTCACCTCCAATGGTGTTAGTCTATAAGTTCCAAAAGAAAAAAGACTTAAAAAACATCAAATCAAGATTAGATTATCAAAGTGGGTTAAGGCCGAAGGGTCGAAAATCCATATTTGATCCGGATGAGTACGTTAATGATTCTAATGAGTATTTGTTGCTAGAATTTGAGAATTTTGCTCATCTAATAAAATGAACATTATGATCATAAGGTTAAAATAACATTAAAATCATTACATTTTATTTTCTAGTATTCATTTTATAGATATTTAACTATCTCTTTATTATATATGTTCATATATTGTTTATTTAATTTTCTGTCATTTTATGATTCTGACATTAACTAACATTCTGACTTTTTTTATCTTGAATAATTAATAATATTATGGAACTAATATTTGTGTTTTAATGTTCTTTGATTGATGTTTGCATAAATCACGTTGTTTGAATGTTTGTATGTGATTTAATTGTCAATTTGGTATGTTTGATATTCTGAGTTTCACATAATTTGTTTGAATATGGTTTGAAAATTACTATTCAATGGAGTTGTATTATTATTTATGTAATTTGTAGAGGATTCAAAAGAATTCTCATTCTGATTAGATTGTAATAAGATAGATGTAATTTGATCTAGTGTGTGATTATTATCTGTGAATTGTAATAATTTTAATTAGTATAATTGGTGTATTTATTAATTAAAATGGGAATATATAAGGGTAATTGGTCGAATGTATTTTAGAAGATGGTTTGTAACTCTTTTCTCCTCCCTCATTTGTGGATGTTTAATTTTCATGCTGAATGAATGTTTTAATTGTGATAATTTGCTTGTTTGACATATTTTCAAAAATTGTATAAAAAATGTTTTATATCTTAATTTAGATTAATATCGCAATTAATAAATAACGAATATTTCAGACAACTAAGAGGCCAATTTAGACCGGGCAAAATGAGTGCCTACCACCTTTCCATTTCCATACCCAACTCCCGGACTCACTCTGGTTAAAATCGGATTAATTAATTCCAAAAAATTAATTAATTTGTGAAAATTTTTCCCTAATTTAGAAAAATAGGGTGGCGACTTTGAACAATTTTCAAAACCTTACCAAAGTAAGGAAACCCTTTCTAAGGATTAAAATGGGATTAGATACAATAATTTCTAGGAATTAAAATGAACCAAGCTCGTTCGATTTGGTTTACTTGAGAAACTCTCGAAAAAACTATGAGATGTTGCGCGGAATCCACATCGTCCTCAGAGCTATAATGGTGGAGGTCATGCATTTCCTAACTCTCGTCCCCTTTGTCTGTATATAAGTGCTATGGTTGTGATGTGCTACACTCATACATCATTTAACTTGTTTTATTTTTAGCCATTTAGGAGTATTCCATTATGGCACACTTAAGACGATCAACATTGCGAAAGGCTAAAGGAAAATGTTACAGGCAAAATTAGCGAGAAAGGCTCATCCCAAAAGTGACTGTAAGGCTGAAGGCCAAATACCTCACATTGAACTCCTTCAATTTCATCCGTGTCAATTGACGATCTTTTGATAGAGATTCAGCGAATCCTATTCAAAATAAAGGAAGCAAAACAGGATTTCACCAACTTCCTTGTAGAGATGAGACACTTAAATTTAGAGGATGTAAAACCTGATCATAACTCCTAGACTTTGAGGTTTCAAATATTGTAAATAGTCCACTTTTGAAGTAATGGAAGAGTCTATAGTTTTTTAGTCAAATATTGTTAGTACATAAAAAATAAATAATAATAACCCTGCTCAAGTAATATTCTTAAGGCAAAAAGAAAGGGAGATAAACAATATATATATATATATATATATATATATATATATATATATGCAAATACAAAGCATGTTTTTCTTTTAAACAGTTTCCAAGAGCCTTTCTCCAACTTGGAATTTGAACCGTCATAACAAAGCCACAATAGGATATAGCATTAGTTGCATTTCATAATATTATGATTGTGTAATCATATTTCGTGTATCATTCCATAAACATGCATTCATGAATACATGCATCACGTCATGTGACTAATGCCTATTTTGTGCATATAAGATAACATTCTGTAAGAAGAAATCGCGTAAAATAGGCAGCTGATGAGGTTAGAAAATCATTTGATCAGAGTTAAAAAAAAAACCTTCAGCCCTTTCAATTCCACCCAGCTTTGTTATTTCTAGTCTATTAGGATCCTGCAGTGAGATTGAATCCTCTCCTACCCAAACAGACATGTTAGTTCCTGCTTGTACTTCTACGGATAAAATGGCTGAATCCAGTGTTCCCACTACTGAATTGGAAAAAATGGTTGAAAAGATGGTGGCTACTAGCTTTGAAAAATTCATGAAAGCTGACAAAGGGAAAGAGAAAGCAGTAACAGAAGAGGATAGAGAGGTCAAGAATGAGTCTGGAAAGAAGAAACATGTTGGTAACAATTAGCTAGATAGAGAGTTTTATAAAATGTATGCCAAGAAGGCCAAGTCTAAGTTATTCGTCCCAATAAGATTCGGAAAAATATATTGTATAACACAAATTGGGCTTTCTCAAGTATACGAGGTAGGGACTACCATTGAAGATAAGATTAAAAGAGATAAGAAGTATGGGAATCGTGCTAAAATTTTCAACAAGTCCAGATTCAAAGGGTTTAGCCAGCCAGCCAAGACTCCAAACTCCAGCAAGAATACAACAAGTGCAACTCTAAGTCCAAGAACTGCTAAACCTCCAAGTAGATTCTTTGACTTTGGCATTCCTCTCTCTAGATCTTTGAGAAGGTTAAATCAACTAGTACATTACGTCCACTTGCACCGAGATCCCCTCCAAAAGTTCTGCCAAGGAAGTTTGATTAGGATGCCTATTGTTGTTTCCATCAATGCAAAGGTCACGCCATGGATAATTGCTTATGCCTAAGAAATGAAATCCAAGATCTAATAGATGATAGTAATTTGATTGATCTTGAAAAGACAGTCTAGCATGAGGTCTAACCCACTGACTAATTTTCAAAACATGTCGCTTCCTAAGAACTGGTATATGGTCAAGTTTGGAAAGGCTCCTAAGGAGGTATTGGCCGAATTTAAGATAGAAGAGGAAGAAGTAGAAAGGAATAAGAAGAGGGACAGGTCGCTCAGGTTAAAGAGTGGGCAGCCTAAGGCGAGGAGGATAAAAAGAAGAAAGTAATTGCTAGAGAGTGTTGACCATGATTTTAGCAGCAAGCTTTAGAAAATCCCACTACAGCTCCAATGATGTAAGAATAAGCTCGATCGGATGTCGTTTGGGCCTCAAATGGACTCCCGAAAGCTTGTAAACCTAAGAACCAAAGGGAATGGGCATTTTGGTAATTAGCTAGGATTGGCGCCAGCCAGCCTAGTGGCAGTGCCGATCAGGCTACCGCTAGAACCCTCCGTCGGCATTGGAAAAGGCATCTTTGGCGCCGATAATGGGATTGCCAGTGCCAACTAGGCTAGCTCAGCTACCCCCTTTGCCTATAAAAGGCACACTCCCCCCCTCATTTCACACAACTCTTGTTTTTTTATCGAGCACTTCTCAAGCATCAACGACTCTCACTCTCACTTTTACTTTTACAATTCTGCGACCATAAAGTTCGAATTTGCTCATCTTCCATAGTTGAGTTTAAAGCCTGACTTGCCTCTCAAAAGTCGATCCTTTCGACTTTCAATTACACTTTGGCTTTCCTTAGGCCAAATCTACTAAGGTGATTCATTATTAATTAAATCTAGTGATTGATTAATAATTCATCATTTAGCAATATTATATAAGACTATAATATGGGTCCTCACGTCCAACATTAACTTATATTTGGAGGAAGACTTTACCTATTTGGTCAACAACTCACTGTGCAGCTCTGATTTGGCCGCTTCACAAGCATGAGGGTACAATTACTCAAACTCAGACTTTGTCAATTAAACACGATCCATCTGACACCTTATCAACTGTTAAGACCGGTCTGTCGACACTATGCATGCTTTAAGCCCAGTCCACCCTGCAAACTAAGCTCGGTCCACCCGACAAAACCACAAAACCAATTTTCAAACTAAGCCCAAAAACAGCCTGTACACCAATAAGCCCACTTTAAGAGTGACACCTTCGAAATCCTACCATTCCTGATCGATGGTAGAACTTCGTGCGCCTTGATCCTCATGCAAACGAGGTACGAAGGCATACTTATGGATTTCAGCCTAGGTAGCGGGCCCCAACGGAAATGAACGATCGAGGCTTAGAGGAATGTATTGCACGACCTAGAATCCTCAATAACGAGGCTAGAGTCGAGCTCCCCTCTAAATTACACGCCTTTATTCCAATTACTTACTTTAATGCACTATATTCCAAATGTTATCATGCATTATAAGTATGTCCATGCATCGATAATTTGACATTCATGCAAAACAAATGCTTTTCAATTTTCAATTAGACCCATACTTTTGATCCATATGCAATGAAGTCGAAAACCTAGTCCCCGAACCTAATGATTTGAGGCTAGTGCATTTTGTCCATTGTGGTACACTTAAGGAGTCAATCACGGAGTTTTTACCTTATATTTTCTCTGAAAATAAAAATAAATTAAGGTGGCGACTTTGACACATCACACACAGTCAAAGAGCTCCAAGGAGCTAACCATACATCACTTAAGCGCTAAATAGAGCCATAAAATTGATAAAATCGATAATCAGATAAATTAATTAAAACAACTAGTCACATGAGGACTAAAACCAGAATAAATTGAGAAGGGACCGCAGTAGGGTTCCGTCTGGTCTCAGCATTTCCAGTTTCTCCATGACGAACTGACTAATGGGCCCGTCCGGTTAAACTCTGTCCTTCGAGTCTTTACCACGGCACCTAGGCGGGGACTCACAAAGAGAAAAGGGCTCCATTGATGAAGCACTAAAGGTAATTAGGACCTGCATCAAAGAGAGCTTCGAGGAAGCTTAAACCATTGATGCTATGTCTTTTTCTGTTAATAATGAATTTGATTATGATGAACTGTCAATGTTGTGCAATGAATTTTGATTTTTCTTACTTGTTTGATGTTTTTCCTCATGGTTCCATTCATCAAGTAGATAAGCACATGTGCATTTTTTATATTAATTCATCATGCACGTTTGAATTTAATATAAACACAAAAGAAATCCATAGGATCTGTTAATTGGGCTTAGCCTAATGCTAGAGTTAAACATGAAATTTTAAAGCCTACTCATAGGCAAACCAAAAGCTTCTGCATGGAGTTATGAAGACTTGTTTGGATAGACATGTCTATAGTTGAGCACACAATCCTGCTGAATCTTGGAGCCAAGTCGGTGAAGCAAAAGATGAGAAGATTGAGAATGAAATGGGCTAAAAGGGAAGTGGTTAAGCAGATTGCCGCTAAATTTCAAAATGTAGTTCATTATTTTGGTTGGCTACCCAACTTCATTTCAAGTTCCCAAGGAAAATAAGCAAGGTCAATATATGTATAAGATTACAAAACTCTGAACAAAGCATCATTGAAAGATAATTAACTGTGGTTCCTTAATATCCTGCAATAGATGACCAAAATAGTGCATCCCAAATTAGCTATGAGATATGGAAAATGAGCCTTACAACACTTGACATTGCAATTCATAGCCTTTGACAGGCAGTTGTATAAGAGAACGTCAAACGGTGTATTGGTGAGAGGTGTACTGAGGAAGGAAGCAGAGAAAATTTTGGAATAAATCTATATAGAGGTTTGCGATGTCCGCATGAGCAAAGAAGATTCTTGGATAAAGATCCTTTAGACTGTTAATAAAGAGAGATTGTATTTCTTCTGTGAAAAAGGTATTTCAAATGTCAAAAGTCACAAAGACCTGAATCACATTTCACCAAGTGAATTACATTCATCAATTTTTGGCATAGCCATTTGCATTTTAGGGGATAGATATTATGAAAAATCTCACCACCGGGTTCTAATGGACATGAATTTGCAATGGTGACAATAGATTATTTCTCAAGATAGGTCGAGGCAAAATCATTCTAAGAGTATCAACGCAAGTAATTGGCTGAATCTTTTTATAGATTTGAGATCCCTCATCGTTTGATGGTAGATAACCTTATTCAATCTCAATCAAGAGAGGAAAATGCTGTTAGTGAAATATAGAGTTGAGCATCATTAGTCATCACTAAGTCATCTACAAGAAAATGGGGTAGCGGAAGCTGTAAACAAGAATATCTCATAAAAAAAGAAAAAAAATAGAGAAAAAAAGAGAAGAAGAAAACAAAAAAAAAAGATCTTGATGAAAATGGCTGAGAATCCTTGTCTTTGACCAATTAAACTACGATATACCTTATGGGGTAACCCCTTAATCTCTAATGTACATAATGGAAGTTGTAATACAACTTGAAATGGAACTATAACTTTTGCAGATAATGGTATATTCCAAAACTCTAGAGTATTATTGGAAAAAATATCACTATCAAGAGTTAGCTCTCTTAGATAGAAAAAGGCTTAATGCCAAGTTCATGGACCAGTTTTATGAGAAAAGGATTTATAAGCACTTCAATAAATGAGTCAAGCCAGAGTTGCTAAAAGTAGGAGATTTGGTCTTCAAACAGATGAGGTTGAACACTCACGATCCAAGGGGGAAGTTCAAGCCCAATTGGGAAGACCCATTCTTGATCAAGAAGCTATTTTCCAAAGGCAAAGTGAAGTTATCAGACATGAAAGATGACGAGTTTACTAAACCAATTAACCTGAATAGGCTAAAGAAATTTCTTGTGTAGCTTGAAACTTTTATGGCAAAATCCAATTAATAAATTCACCTTTTATGTTCTTATTAACTTTAAACTAGGTCGTGCTAAGTTCGCGTCAATATGCAAATGTCGTGAAATTACTTCGATGAGATAGGATAGCAGGAAATATATCAAGCATTTCAAATAATAAGATGATTCATTCATAATAAGTGCATAACACTTGTCTAGTACATTTCATCAGGAAATAAAGCAGGGGTATCTACATGCCAAATCCTAACAAGAATCTAGCTATCAGCAAATCAACCAAATTTGAATCAACATAGGCTATAGTCATACAATTGGGCCAAGAGCAGTACAAGTTAGAGGAAGCAGTATCACACATATCAAGAATGGGTGTAGTCGTACGATTGGGCCAAGTGGAAATGAAGTGAGACAGAAATCACTGTTTAATGAGGCCACCCTTGAACCTCCTCTAATCAGGGATAGTTTGGCAATGACCGTCCTGCCTTGCTACTCGGTTAGGATAATAAGTCACCACCATAGTTAAGCCACATAGGGGCAAACACGACATGTAAGAAGAGATTGTGACTCGCTCTATATGCCACCAAGGGCAGGTCCATTTGATTCCTTCAGAGGTGAGACCTTGGAAAATGACAGTCCAATCTTCCACGATCGTGCTATTCAAATGGTACCGACGACGAACGTAGACCCATGGTCCGTAGTTGGATATTAAATGGTCTGGTGGTGGAGTCACCACTTGCAACTTCTCAAAAATCCATAATTGCAAATGCATAAATAAAGAAATAAAAATAAAAGAAAAACAAAGGCTTGGTAGGTAAAAAATTTTGAAAGGACGACTTAAACAAACTCGTTAAGTTAAAAACCCACAAGGGCAACTTAAGCAAAAATTAAAGCACAAGAAAAAGAAAAGCTTGATAAGTCAAAAACCCGAAAGGGCGGCTTAAGCAAATATTAGAGCATAAAAAAAAAAGAACAACTCGTTGTGTTGAGAACCCACAACAGCCACTTAAGAAAAAGTTAGAGCATAAAATAAGGAAAGAAAATGAAAATGCATTTATTTGGGTATAAATGGACTTCCCATCAAACCAAGCACCGAGGTGGGGTCTCAAGCATTTTACCCCAGTCATATGGGTAAGTTTGCCAGAACAAGTGGAAATGGCATGCAGTGCCTAGACATCTGCTCAACTATTGGCACCAACCTAAGACTATTACAACCATCAACATGGCTAAGTAGCAAGTGCTGATTAAGAACATAGAAGCAGACAAGATGAGGCTAGTACGGGCTACTATAGTTCATATTCATTACCTGGTCTATGAGCAGTCGCAGAGGCACGATATCAGTGCCAAGTTCATATGCCGAAATTTCATAGGTTGGGAAACCGAAAATAGACAAGGCTCATGAAGCAAAGTTTAAATTTAATAGGAGCACATAAGGAATTTCTCTAACCTCAGGTCGTCTACTAGAAATGATGTTGAACTCCTCAAACAATGTGTAGATCTCAAAGTCATTATGGCGGAACAGATTATTAGAAGGATCAAAGTGGTTGATCAACCGTTGCATCAATGTGGGCTGGATCCAAATGTCTCGATAGTAACTCAGGCCTTCGAGTTTAAACTGAGATAATAGGTCCCAATTATTACTGCTAAAACTTCAAAATAATGCTTCAAATGTAGGCGCTAGGGATCGATCCATTAAAAGTGTGAGTAAAGTGAGAAGTTTGGGAAATTATTAAAAAAAGAAGACTTGTGAAGCATACATATGTAGTATGCGCTTTTATAGCAATAGAGTAAAAGGATAGAATGATAGTTGGCTATCACTCTAGCATTAGTCAGCTACCACTACAGCGTTGAGATTCTTTAAATGAAGCAATTGACAGCTATAAAGTACAAATATGTTAACTTCAATCATAACATATGGAGAAAATTATCTTTTGATATCCATATATTCAAAATGATTATCATTTTATACAATTAGATTCCCCAAAATGGGTTCACAACACAAGAAGTAAAAAAGGAAAAGTGAAAGAGCTGTCAGCTAAAAAAGGATCCTACTCTTAATCCTCCTCGTCCTCACCATCGGACTTCCTTGACTCCTCGCCACTGGTCTCTTTGGCCTGCACAACCACAATTTGTCTATGCCCAATGCCTCGATCACCATGCTTGCCTTATGGTGTTCCTCTATAGTGACTGGCAACAACCTACATTGACTCTTTGCATACATATATAGACATAGGTAACACATTTCATACATACATGGCATACACATTGCTTACTTTTCTTATGTTGTTTCTACTTACAACTGCATGCTCATTCGAGAGCCTCGCCACTGCCAATTAGATTTGTGCTGCTTCTTATAGCTGGCTCAACCCCCCAAAGTCTTCTACACAAATAAGTGAAAGATAGTAGGTGTCCATTGCACCAAAATTAGTTTCAAAGAATGGAACTGGGGCAAGGACTTGCAATAAGAGGCCATAAAAGAATTTATTAGGGCAAGCCCACAGTAAGAAGAGATTGGAGGAAAGCCTATGATGAGAAGCTATCAAGAATAACTAGGGAAAACCCGAAAATAAGAGACAATTGAAGAATAAATTGAGGCGAACCCCACAACAAGAAGTAGTTCAAAATAAATTAGGGTAAAGCCCAAAATAAGAGGCAATAGAAGGATAAAACTCGGGCAAACCAGCAATTAAAAGAATCTTCAAGAATAAATAGGGGCAAAGCCTATAAGTTTTAAAAAATAAGTGATACCCTAGAAGTAGGTGCCGAGTTGCCCTCACCAAGAGAGGTCAGCCATCCCGAGTGGCGGGCCGTAAGTCCCCTAAGGCTGGTCATTTAAGTCATCCTGAGTGGCGCTCTATAAGTCCCTTGAGGCTGGTCAATCAAGCTAACCCCAACAGCTTACTGTAAGTCCCCTAAGGCTGGTCAATTAAGTCATCCCAAGTGACACGCCATAAGTCTCTTAGGGCTAGTTAATTAAGTTGTCCCGAGTGGCACGCCGTAAGTCCCTTGAGGTTAGTCAATTAAGCCATCCCGAGTGGTGCACCATAAGTCCCTTGGGGTTGGTCAACTAAGCCATCCTTAGTGGCGCGCCGTAAGTCCCTTAAGGTTGGTCAATTAAGCAATCGCAAGTGGTGCGTCGTAAGTCCCCTTAGGCTGATCAATTAAGCCTTCCCATGGCTCACTGTAATCCCCTGAGGTTGGTCAATTAAGCCAACCCAAGTAGCATAGTAAGCCCCCTGAGGCTTGTCAATTAAGTTATCTCAATTGTTGCATCGTAAGTCTCCTGAGGCTGATCAATTAAGTTATCCCAAGTGGTACGCCTAGCCCCTTGAAGCAAGTCAATTAAGCTGTCCCAAGAAATGCGCCATAAATCCTCTGATGCTACTCAATTAAGCCGTCATGAGCGGCACGCCGTAAGTCTCCTAGGGCTGGTCAATTACCATCCCAAGCAGTGCTCCATAAGTCCCCTAAGGTTGTTCAATTAAGTCATTTCGAGTAGTGCGCCATAAGTCCCCTAAGGCTCATTGATTAAGTTGTCCCAAGTGGCACATTGTAAGTCCCTTGAGTCTAGTCTATTAATTCGTCCCAGTGGTGCGTCATAAGTCCCCTGGGCTTGGTCAATTAAGCTGTCCTGAATGGTGCACCATAAGTCCCCTGGGGCTAGTCAATCAAGCCATCCCAAATCCCTGAGGCTAATCAATTAAGCCATAAGATCCTTGAGATAGGCTTTCAAAGTCTCGCTAAGCACCATTCGAAAGGGCAACCTCCGAAAGGAGCATTCTGCAAGTCACTGGCCATAGGTAAGATTTCCTCATTTTGCATGCTGCGGTGCAATCTTCACACATAAACACATGTAAGCTAAATAAATTCCTTAGACACAGCAGGCAAAGTTGCCCAATAGGTTATCTCCTTTTGTGTGCTACAATGCATTTCTTAATAAATTTGCATGAATACACATGACGTTCAATAACAATCCCAAGTGAGTTACTTTATTTTACATGTTGTGGCACAATTTTCAAATACACTTATTAACACATGTAGCTTCATAAAATTCCTTAATGAAGAAAGCACAAATAAACATTTACATGACACATAGGCCCACAAGTTATTAGACTCACACATGCATGCATGAATTTCCATAAAAATCCTCAGTGGAAACAAATCCCCAGTGGAACCAAATTCATTGGTGGAGACAAATTCTCTAGTCAGATAGATTCTCTAATAAGTTGCCTGGTTTTGCATGTCGCATCATGATTTTCAGTAAATTAGCAAAATTTCCAATAAAGAGGTCATGAACACACACATGATGCATAATAAATTTTCCCAGCAAGTTCTCCTATTTTACGTTCCGCGATACAATTTCTAATAGATTCATATGCTATCACATATTGACACATACATTAGACTCCTCAGTGGATTTACACATTCATATGCATGGTCACATGTGACACGTGCATGCTTCTCCAAGTGTAATCATGAAATTTCTAACTACGATTGGCTAGAGAGCCTCCTTTTTTGCATGGAAAAGATGGTTTTGCAAGAATTCCCAATGAAGTCAGTATATAGGGTTTTAGTATCCTTAAGGATAACCATCCCAAACAGAATTAATATCCAAAGCCATCCAGTCATGGCACCTCCCAAAGTGGAGCATTCCAGGTAAGTCATCAAAACTGGTGCACCTGCCAAACTGGAGCATTCTAGTTAAGTCATCGAAAGTGGAGCATTCCAATTAAGTTGTCAAAAGTGGTCCACCTCCCAAAGTGGAGCATTCTAATTAAGTCGTCGAAAGTGGCACACCTCCCAAAGTGGAGCATTCCAATTAAGTCATCAAAAGTGGTGCACTCCCAAAGTGGAGCATTTTAAAAATCGAATAGACCAAAGTTTCATATGCCTTCATCCATTAAATATGTCTAAAGTGATGCATCCCTGAAGCCATCCATGCAGCACATTTCATTCCGCCTTTCACCGTTCGGAAGGACAACCTCCCCAAGTGGAGCATTTAAGAGTTTACGTCACCGTTTGACGCACAACATTCTATTCACATTGCCATTTGGCGCATTGCACTCTATTTACGCTGCTATTTGGCACAATGAACTTTTCAAGCCGTCTAGTTGTGGTGCACTGTCTGAAAGCATAACCTCCTAAATAGGAGCATTTTGACCTTTATACTGCTCTTTGTCGCACTGCACTTTTCAAGTCGTCTAGTCGTGATGCACTGTTCAAAAGGAGAACCTCCCCAACAGGAGCATTTTAAATTTTATGCCATCGGTTTGCACACTACACTGTTTACGCAGTCGTTTGGCACACCACACGTTTCGAGCCATCCAATAGTGGCGCACCATCTAATAAGACAATCTCCCCAAGGGGAGCATTTCAAACTTTATACTGCCATTTGGCGCACTATACTCTTCACGTAGTCGCTTGGTGCACCGTACTTTTTATGCCGCTATTTAGCGCACCACAGTTTTCAAGCTGTCTAATCATTGCACACCTTTTCAAAGAACAACCTCCCCAAGGGGGGCATTTCAAACTTTATACCCTCATTTGGTGCACTGCACTTTCGACATTGTTGTTTAGCACATCGCACTTTTTACACCATCGTTCGATACACTGCACTTTTCAAGTCGTCTAGTTATGGTGCATTGCCATAAGGGACAACCTCGCCAAGAAGAGTATTTCAAACTTTACACCACCATTTTACGCAATGCACATTTTACATCACCATTTGGCGCACTGCACATTTTACGCTGCCTTTGGGCACAATGCATACTTTATGCCGCCATTTGGCACACTGCTGTGAGCCCCCTCCCAAGCATCGTGGGAAAGATCTAAAGGACAGAGTCCGACTGGATGGGCCCATTGGTCGGTTCATTATGAAAAAGTGAATTGGCTGGGAGGAAACCTGCTGTGGTTCCTTTGTTGTGTTGTTTAATTAGTCCTATCATGACTAGTTGTTTGATTAATTGATCTGATTATCAATTTTTAATTTTTTGGCTTTATTTAGTGCTTAAGGATGTCTGGTTGGCTCTTTAGAGCACTTTGACTGTGTGTGGTGTGTTAGAGTCGCCACCTTAATTTATTTTTATATTCAAGGGAAATATAATTTTAAAACCCTATGATTAACTCCTTTAGTGTGCCACAATGGATAAAATGCACTACCCTCGAATCGTTAGGTTCAGGGACTAGGTTTTTGGCTTTATTACGTATGGATCAAAGGTTTGGATCTAATTGAAAGTCAAAAATCATTATTTTGCATGAATGTCAGATTATCAATCCATGAACATACTTATAATGCATAATAATATCTGGAATATAGTGTACTAAAAGTAAGTAAAAGAAATAAAGGTGTGTAATTCACAGGGGGGCCCGACTCTGGCCTTATTTATCGAGGATTCTAGGTCATGAAACACATTCTCCTAAGTCCCAATCGATTAGTTCGGTCAGGGGCTCGCTACTTAGGCTAAAATTCATAGGTATACCTTATACCTCATTTGTATAAGGATCAGGGTGCATAAAGTTCTACCTTCGATCAGGATGGCAAGGTCTTGAGGATCCTACTATTAGAGCTGGCTTACGGGTGTGCCGACTGATTCTGGGCTTCATTTGAAAATTGGTTTTGAGGTTTTTCTGAATGGACCGAGCTTAGTTTGCCGGGTTGATCAGGCTTAAAGCTTGCATAGTGCCAAACGGGTCGGGCTTAACAATTGATAAGGTGCCAAATGGACCGGGCTTAATTGATAAAGTCTGAGTTTAAGGAATTATCCCCTCATGCTTGTGACATGGACGGATCGGTGCTTCATGATTGTTGTCGACCAAAGAGGTCAAGTCTTCCACCAATATAAGCTAAGGTTTGGCGCAAGGACCCATATTATAGTCTTATATAATATTATTAACTAACAAATTATTAATTAATCACTAGATTTAATTAATAATGAATCAACTAACTAATAGATTTGGCCTAATAAAAGTCAAAGTGTGATTGAAAGTCAACATAATTGACTTTTGAGAGCTAAGTTGGGCTTTAATTCCACTAAAGAAGAAGAGAAAAACTAGACTTTACGGTTGTGGAATCGTAAAAGTAAGAATGAGAGTCATTGATGCTTGAGAAGCATTTAATAAAGCAATAAGAGGTGAGGTAAAATGGGGGGAAGAAGTGCCTTTTTATATGCAAAAGTGTTGGCTGGACTACCTTGGCCGATATTGACCACCCTTTGGCCAATATTGCAGGCTTGACACCTGGCATCCTTAGCAAGTACTGGCTAGGAGCTTGTCAACACCGCCGGCCAGGCTGGTACCAACCAATGCAATTTTATGCCTCTACCCTTTTTGGCTTGACTTGCGTCCTTCGTCTTCCGAAGGTCCGCTTGAGGCTCAGTGTTGTCTGATTGAACTAATTCTCATGCTGTTAGAATCATGAAAAAAATTTCCTAAGGCCCGATGCTAAAATCATGGTCAACAGTTTGCCCCCTCATAGAGATTAGAGCAGATCAAGATCCGATCTTTTATACTCCGATTTCAGCACTTTTGAAAGTAAACTTTATCTGAAAATCATACTTAGAGGTCCGTGGTGATTTATGGAACATTCTATATGAATTTTGACTGTTTTTAAGATAATTTTTCTAAAGTCGGTCCGGTCCGTCTGATTTTCGAGCCTTTTCAATTGTCTGTCAGATTGGAAGGTACTGCTGGATTTGGATATCTACTATAGTCATTTTGCTTGAAATTGTGTGACATTCTGAGTTTGAAAATGTCTTGAAAAGTCTGATCTTCTGAGTAAGGGCGAATTGGTCATCCCCACCTTCTATAAATAGGAGAGGGGGTGGTGAAGGCTCTTTTGCACCACCTCTCTCATTCTCTCATTCTTTCTTTGAAAAGTCACTTTGTGAAGTTCGACGGAGATAGACCAGCAGCCTAGGCACGTGCCTTTGAGTATGAGTGTAGCCCCGAGCACCATCCTAAAGGATCGGGCCTCTTGTATTTTGGTTGTCAGGCAGAGCACAGTATTTATTCGATTAACTCTTTAAATTTTAACTTTTTTATAATTGGGTTCCTAATTGCGTGCTTGATAGATTGTAGGTCGCATTTGAAAATTGATTGTTGCATATGACCCATAGAAGCATAGCATATTACGATGGAGCTCCCAATGGCTTAGTCAGAAACTGCAATTATGTCCTCGAGTGTTTAAAAAATCACACTTTTGCCCCAAAATATGCTCTGTTTAGATTCTAGGTCCAAAATCATCTCTGATTCAAGACATAACCTCCTTAGACCCTGTATGTAGTCCCGGTCGTAGTTTGATTATAATTTACTGTTTGATCCCTGATTTTCAAGAAAATTACCATTTTTCCCTTGTGGCCAATTCTCAGCTCTGATTGAAGCTTGAACCTTTTGTGAGCCTCTAGATAGTCCCGATAGGAGTTTGGTGGGTCTAAAAACCCTGGAGCAGGCCTGATAGCTATGTAATTGGCCTGAAAATCCTATTTTAAGTCTGAATACTTCTATAATCAGTCTGAAAACCCTATGATAAGTCTGAAAACTTTTGGAATTAGTCAAAAAACCCTATTTTAAGCCTGAATGCTTCTAGAGTTGGTTTGAAAACCCTATTTGAAGCCTGAATGCTTCTGTAGTGGGTCTAAAAATCATATTTTAAGCATAAACGTTTCTATAGTTTGTCTAAAATCCCTGTGATAAGTTTGAAAACTGTTGTAGTTGGTCTTAAAAACCTTGTTTTAAGCTTGAATGCTTCTATAGTTGGTATAAAAATCCTGTTTTAAGCTTGAATGCTTTTGTAAATGGTTTGAAACCCTGTGATAAGTCTGAAACCTTCTATAGTTGGTCTAAAAATCCTATTTTAAGCCTTAATGTTTCTGGAGTTAGTCTGAAAACCATGTGATAAGTCCGAAAACTTTTGTAGTTGGTCTGAAAACCCTGTTTTAATCTTTGATGCCTTTGTAGTTATTCTTAAAACCCTGCGATAAGTCTGAAAACTTCTGTAGTTGGTCTGAAAACCCTATTTTAAGTCAGAATGCTTCTAGAATCGGTCTGAAAACCCTGTTGGTAGCCTGCTTCCTTGCTGTCTTCCTATATGATTTGTTAGTACTGCTGCACATAATGTTTATGCATTGTGATGTCTATTTTAGACAACCGTTTGTTCTAGAGGTGGACTAAAGGATCTGAGTGTTGTTCAACATATCTTTGAGAGGCATACGGAGTTTTGAGATCGGGTATGGTCTTGACCATTTTGCTATGTTGAAGACTAATACTGCATACCATGCTTTATGGAGGGCTTTGGTAAAACACTAGTGGGGCACCACAGACACATTCCATGTGCTAGTTGGGGAGTGGATGATGACTCCCTTTGAGTTTGTAGTGTTGACGGGGATTCATTTTAGTCCTCGCCCAGTGGATATGGATCGCTCCTTACTCGGGCCTAACTGTTTAGCTAATTTGTTGGGCTTTGTGCCGAAGCTTGATGCTGACAACTCATATCAACATGTCGTGTCACATGAGAAGGTCTTAGATTTGTGTCATGCTGATGGGGGTGAGGTTACTACCGACCAGTTGGCTCGTGCTTCCAACTTAATGATTTTAGCCTATACAATTGCATATGATTAGGCTGATAATATAGACCTTGGTTTTGTCCAGTCCTTAATGGACTTAGACAAGATAGGGGAGTATGATTGGGGCAAGGCCTTCATGGCTATGATGTACTAGGATATGAGTGTGTACAACCATGAGAACCAGATCGGTTTAGGTGGCACTGCAGCCTTATGGGAGGTAAGTCATCTGAACTGTCACTTCTTCTGAACTGTTCTTCTTCTACTATTTCCTTTTTGACCATCTGTTTTGCAAGCTTAGGCTTACCTGTGTTTCCCTTTCACTGCTCCGATTTTGAATCAGGAGGTGTCGTGGAGGTTCCTATGATGGGCTAATTTAAGCCAAATTTTGTGAAGAAGTATAACAGGATTGATCATCATGCCCTGAGAGAGAGACTTAATGATCTGAGTATTACTCTGGTTAGTACTTATTCAACTCTTGGCCAGTCATATTTTTCATGACCGTTCTGATCTCAATTCTCCTTCACAGGCAAAGAGGTGTATGTTTTGGTGATTTCTGGAGGCTCCTTTATAAGGGACTCTATTGCGTGCTTGGGAGCTACCTCATGCTCTGCTATTGCAAAGATGCGGAGTCATCCGATACTACTACCTTGGCGAGAGGGTCTCCCACCAATTGGCCAATGTTTTTTGGCTAATTTGCTCCTCCTCCAGAGGATATGCTGGATGGCATTAGGATAGTAGGGCAAGAGGCCAAGGCTGGCAGGGAGCCTATTGATCCCTTGGTCAATTTAGAGGACACATATGGTTCCTAGGCCCTATCTACTTTGGCAATTAAGGTGGATCCAGTTGATGGATGATTAGCTACCCATTCTCAATGGTCTGCTTCTTCTTAGAAACATTCCAGATCGATGAATCATGCAGTGGCTGCCATGGATTATGATATTGATCCTCATACATGTTTCAATCTCCTCGATGGTATGGAGGCTAGTTTTGGTCCCATTGGGAGGGCTGTTCCTTCATTGAGGACCTTTGCCATTGCTGGGAACTTCCTCTACTGGCCCTATTCCTCCTTGACCTATCGAGGCTTCCTCAATTAGTCAATTCCCTATTCACCTTACACCAGCATTTCAATGCAAAGTCAACTTCATCACTCATGACGGTACAAGGAACTTTCATGTTCCAATGACTGTTCCCAAGGCGTGGCCTGATTTTCCTACAGATTAGCATATATATGAATCCTTGAACATGTGACTACACTAGTTGCCTATATGTGAATGTTGCACTAATTGCCTATTCTGGGTTTACCTTAGCGCTGATCGCGCTGTTTGAGTCCATTGGCACTGATTGCCCTGTTATGAGTGTTTTGGCATTGATCGCTCCATTTTAAGAGTCTTGACATTGATTGCCCTATTGGCTGAATGTTGTCGAGCTGATCGCCCTATTTTGAGAGTCTTGGTGCTGATTGCCCTGTTATGAGTGTTTTGGCATTGATCACCCTGTTGGCTGAATGTTATGGCATTGACCACCTTGTTATGAGTGTTTTGGTACTGATCACCTTATTTTGAGTCTAGTGGCACTGATTTCCCTATTGTGTGTGCATTGGCACTAGTCACCCTGTTTGTTGGAAGCTGTGGTGCAGACCGCTTTGTTTGATTTCTGAGACTATTCTAGCGTGGATCGAATTGTCTTGGAGTTGGTCATCCTGTTTGTGCCTGGTGGCACTGATTGCCCTATTGTGAGTCCAATGGCACTAATGCCCTATTTGTTGGATTGTTTTGGTGTTGGTCGCTCTATCTTATGACTGTCTTGGCACTGGTCTCCTTATTTGTGTTTGGTGGCACTAATTGCCCTATTATGTGTCTGGTGGCATCGATTGCCCTAGTTGTGCCTTGTTTGTTAGATTGTTTTGGTGTTGGCATGCTACTTTTTTGGCTTTGGCACTTATTTCCCTATTTTATATTGAGACTACACTGACTGCACTAATTCACTGATTTCGGCATGAACTACCCTGATCTGCTTGATTGCACTTAATGCTTATTTCTGAATATTGTACTGGCTATCTATTTTGAGTGATTGCACTGGATTGCATTAGTTTTTTATCTTGGTCTAATTACCCTGTTCCCAACACTGATTGCCCTATTTACTAGATGCTTTTATACTAGTCACCTTGTTTGTAACTTGTTGCACTAGATGCTCGATTAGTTTTGATTGTGGAGCTTAGAGTCATGGTTAGTATATCAAGTAGTATGCACATCGTGTGATAGTGAATGCAATGACCAATTCTGAGTTGGTTCAGATTTTTGACTCAAGTTATGGGTTTTAGGCAAAAGGCTTATTGTTGAAGGTAGGAACAGTTAGATCTATTAGATTGGTAGGATAGTTTCCACATGAGTGCCTATCTTTTGGATTCTGATGTAATGTTTGATTCTGGTTCAAGCAAGGTTGGACATGAAAGTGGGTACAACTGAGTTTGTTTGATCTTAGAAATGGGTACAGTTGGGTTTGTCTGCAACTTAAGATGGTCTGCACGTGGGTGCCTATTTTCTAGATTCTGGTGCAAGGTCTGATTTTGCTTTAAATGAGGCTAGATAAATGCTCAGATTAATACCTAAGGCTTTTGCTATTTTAGAAAAGGAAGCTCAAAGATGAGGTTTGTAATGATGCTCAAGGATAAGGCTTACGGTGAATACAATTGAGTCTATTTGGTAGGTACAGTTGAGTCCATCTAGTGAGTATAGCTGGGTCTGCCTGATGGGTACAATTGGGTCTGTCTGATGGATACAATCGGGTTTGTCTAATGGGTATAATTGGGTCTTTCTGGTGGTTAAAATGATTTGCATGTGGGTTCCTGTCATTTGGATCCTAGTGAAAGGTCTAGTTTTGCATCAGGTGACCATTTCTAAATTGGCTTAAGTTTTTGAATGGATCGAGGTGCTTTCACAAAAAAATTAGGTATTGAAAATGGGTACAGCTAAGTTTGTTTGATATGTGAATTATAGGGTTTGGTTTTGCTTCAGGTAGCCATTTTTGAATTGGCTCGGGGTTTTTAGTTGGATTGGCATGCTTTTGAGAAGGCTAGTGAGTTAAAGATAGGTAGGTACAGCTAAGTCTATCTGATGGGTAAAATGGTTTGCATGTGAAAGCCTATTTTCTAGGTTCTAGTATAAGGTGTGATCATGCTTTTAGAGAAGATTGGATTTTAGAGTGTAGAGACCATGAGAGAAGTTGTAAAGCAAAATTGACCTAAGGGATTGAGGGTAGATGCAAGGCAACGTCAGAGATAGTTTTTGACCCTATCGTGTTTGAAGACTCTAGAGACATGCATTGAAGGTGGTGCAAACAGGTTTCCTTGACCTATAGTGCATTTTGACCTATCGAGTTAGATTTTGACTTTTGACTTTTGACCCATGTCTGATTTTGGATATTGACTAGGAGTGAATGGCTAGGCCTATTTTTTGCTAGGCTTTCAACATATTATGTCCTATATTATATAGGGATGAAGGTTTGACACTAGGTAATGATGAGGGGTAGATGATAAATGCTTAAATGGCAGGGCTTTCATGACTTTCTTTTTTATGGCTCATACTGCTTTAGAGACATGTAAGAGAGAAATCATTCTAACATATTTTATGAAAAGAACACTCAACTTAGCCCTTATGAGATTGCTGCTTTATGCCTTAATTTTTGCTTAAGCCTCCCTTTTGGGTTTTCGACTTAGTAGGTTACCCTAACTTTTGTCTAAGCTGTCCTTTTAGGTTTTCAATTTAGCGGGCTTTTCATTTTGCCAAAGCTGCCTGCTCTTGCCAGTTTTCAACTTAGCTTGTTTTGTTTTGATTTTCGCTTGCTTTTTTTCGTTAATTGGCATAAAAAAATTTGGAATTTTCATGAGAGGATTTGAAAAATGTATTTTTATTATTGTTGTGATCGCACCCATAGGTTGGGCTTCCTACATATCTCATACTTTAGTGAACATATTTTCGAGAGTTAGGTCACCGTGGTTTGGCTTAATGGTGACATAGGGGGCAGGATTTCTAGTGCTAATGCTTGGATGCATTCACACAAAGTACCTCTTTGGCTGATCCAAATCATGAGGATTTGTAAATTCATTGTCATCTACATCTGAGAGGATGACAATGCCTTCAAAGATAATCTTCTTCAGGATATGGGGGGTTGCTCAGTTTGGGCTGATTTTGTCTCAAGGAACATGTACAAGAATTCTGATCTACTTGAGTACAGGATACCCTACTCACAGTCTTGGGCCCTTTTGTAAAAGTACCAAGTTATTCCTCTTTTTGATGATCCTGATTCTGATTGAAGGCTTCAAGCCTTCTTTTTAACTGGTCATGGCGCTTTTGAGCCTATTCTATTTTAAGCTACAAGCTTTATTCTTATCGACATAGGGGGCTATTTTCGTCCCATAAGTTAGTGGAGGAGGCATTGCCCTAGTTGGCATTCTGATGGAGGTCCTCCGTCCTTAATTTTGAAAAAGTTCTTCAACTCTGTTCTTAGAGTTTTCTTCTCAATTTGCTTGATTTGTCCATAAGTGGGAGCAATTTTCGGTTTACCCTAATGTAAAGCAGTCTGGATCCTGTCCAATTAGCTCTGTTAGCCCCATGCTTACCGTGATGCACAAATGTATTCTGGATTTAGATTCAGCGCTAATATTTTTTTTGTGCCAGCAATCTCACTCAAGCTAGAGAAAATGGTAACAAGGAAAGTGACACCATTCATTACAAAAGAACCTTAATCGACATCTATGACAGGTTTGACAAAAAGACCGTATGATCTGATAAAAAGACAAGGAAAAGATAGACTCTAAGGAGCTGGACTTTGACTCACTTTCTGTTTGTGACTCAAACTCAAACTTAGACTCAACAGGTATCAGGGATTGCTCTATAGCCTTTTCCAAGGACCATTTCTGAAGAGGTGCTTGGTTTAATAGGGTCTATTTCCATCTAGGTTAAGAGGGGAGACAAACAAAGTTTTGAGTTTTCTTTGGTCAAATTAAAGCATGCAACTTGGAGGAAGTAGTTTTATGGTGCTCAGGTGAGATTTGAGGCTTTGGGTTGAAGGAAAGTGCTTAGCCTCAGATAATCAAGGTCATTTTTATCTCTTAGGTTGATGTTGGGGAATGAGGTTTGTATTAATGTTCAATCTAGGTCGAACATGAAGGATTTGGCAATTTCTTAAGTAGGTTGGATAAGGGTGATAGGGTTTGCTTTGGTCTTATTTAAGGTTTTGGCAATTTGGCTTGCTCAGGTTAGTGTTTGAGGGGCATTTTATGGTACTCAATTCAGGTTTGAGGTTTTGGGTGTACTCAAGTCAGACTTGAGGTTTTTCATAATTGGTGTGCTTATGTCAAGTTTGAGGCTTAGGTTTAGGTCAAATGCCCCTAGTTGAGTTACTAGGGTCAAGTTGAAGCTTTTTGGTGGCTCGGGTTGGAGTTTGAGGCTTGGATCAGTATTTGGTAGCCCAAGCTAGGGTTTGAGGCTTTTGGTGATTCGACATTTCTCAGTTCAGATTTGGGGATCTGGGTGGACTTATGTTAATCTTTGAGATTTGAAGTGCACCCAAGTCAGATTTGAGTTTTTTAGGAGTCTTGTAACGCTCATGACAGGATCAAGGCTTAAAGTGTACCCAGGTTAGCTTTAAGGCTTGGAAAGTTTGGATGGCAATGCTCATATTAGTAGTTGAGGCTTTTGATCAAGGTATTGCCCCTAGTTTGGGTGCTTAGGTTGAGTTTAAAGCTTTTTGGTGGCTCAGGTCAGAGTTTGAGGCCATATGGTGATAAAGGATGATCAGGTCAGGTTTAAGGCTATTTGGTGGCTTAAGTCAAAGTTTGAGGCCATATGGTGATAAAGGGTGCTCAGGTCAGGTTTGAGGCATTTCGGTATTTGGTAGCTCATGTCAGCTTTGAGGCATTTTTGTAACTTAAGTGCTCAGGTCTGGTTTTTGGATAATCTAAAGTGCTCAGGTCTGGTTTAAGACTTTTGGTAGCTCAGATTGAATTTAAAGCTTTTTGGATAATCTCAAGTGCTCAGGCCAGGTTTTGAGGTTCGGAGGAAGCGATGCACAAGCCAAGATTTGATGGCATAACTCGGGCATTTGTCCTAGTTTTAGGGAGGTGGAGGTGCTTAGGTCAGGTTTTAAGGCTTTGGTAAACTAGAGGAAGCAATGCATGAGCCATGATTTAATGGCATGACTTGGGCATTGGCCCTTGGTTTGAGGAATGAGAGTGCTCAAGTCAGCTTTAAGGCTTTGGTAATTTGAGGTGCTCAAGTCAAGCTTGAGGCTTTTGGATAATTCTGGGGCGCTCATGTCAAGTTAGAGGTTTTTCCGTAAAGTTGGGTGCTCAAGATAGGTTTGAAGGTTTAGGAGGAAGCAACGCACGAGCTAAGATTTGATGGCATGACTCAGGCATTGCCCCTAGTATAAGGGATGGAAGTGCTTAAGTCTGATTTAAGGCTTTGGTAATTTGAGGTGCTCAAGTCGGGTTTGAGGCTTTTGATTAATCTGGGCGCTCAGGTTATATTTAAGGCTTTTGATTAGGAGAAAGTAATGCACGAGCTAAGATTTGATGGCATGACTCGAGCATTACCCCCAGTTTAGGTAATGGAAGTGCTTAAGTCTGATTTAAGGCTTTGGTAATCTGAGTGGCTCAGGTCGGGTTTGAGGCTTTTGGACAATCTAGGGTTCTTGGGTTTAGTTTGAGACTTTTTGGTAGGTCAAGTTGGATTTGAGGCTTTTTGGATAATCTGAGATGCTCATGTTAGGTTTTGAGGCTTTGGTTTTAAGGAAGCGATGTACAAGCTAACATTTGTTAGCATGACTAGGGTATTGCACCTAGTTTAAGAGATGGAAGTGCTTAAGGCAGATTTAAGGCTTTGGTAATCTGAGGTGCCCAGGTCGAGTTTGAGGCTTTTGATTAGTATGGGGTGCTCAGGTCATATTTGAAGCTTTTGATTAGGAGAATGCAATGTACGAGCTAAGATTTTATGGCATGACTCGGGCATTTCCCTTAATATAGGGAATAGGCGTGCTTTGGTCTGATTTAAGGCATCGATAATTTGAGGAGCTCAGGTCGGGTTTGAGGCTTTTGGACAATCTAGGGTGCTCAGGTTTTGTTTGATACTTTTGGTAGCTCAGGTTGGTTTTGAGGCTTTTTGAATAATCTAAGGTACTCAGATCACGTTTTGAGGCTTTTGGTTTTGAAGAAGTGATGCACAAGCCAAGATTTGATGGCATGACTCGAGCATTTCCCCCAGTTTAAGGGATGGAAGTGCTTAGGTATGATTTAAGGCATTGGTAATTTGAGGTGCTTAGATCAAGTTTGAGGCACTCAGATTGGGTTTAAGGTTTTTGAGTAATCTAGGGTGATGAGGTCAGATTTGAGGCTTTTGATTAGGAGAAAGCAATGCACGAGGCAAAATTTAATGGCATGACTTGGGCATTGGCCCTAGTTTAGGGAATGGAAGTGCTTAGGTCTAATTTAAGGCTTTGGTAATCTAAGATGCTTAAGTCAAGTTTGAGGCTTTTAAACAATCTGGGGTGCTTAAGTCAGGTTTGAGGCTTGGATCAGGCCTTTGCCTCGAGTTCAGGTGCTTAGGTCAGGTTTAAGGCTTTTTGGTGGCTTAGGTTAGAGTTTGAGACTTTTGAATAATTTGAGGTGCTCAGGTTAGGTTTGAGGCGCTCAGGTCAGGTTTGAGGCTTTTGTAATCTGAGGTTGCTTAGGTCAGGTTTGAGGATTTGGATAGAGATGGTGTTTAGGTTGACCACTGATTAGTGTTTAGGTTATCACTAGTTGGTGTTTGGGTTACCATTGGTTGGTGTTTATGATTACCACTGGATGGTGCTTTAGGTTTTAACCACTGGTTGGTGTTGAGGTTGACCACTGGTTGGTGTTTAAGTTTACCACTGGTTGGTGTTTGGGATACCATTGATTGGTGTTTAGGGTTACCACTGGTTGGTGTTTAGGATGACCACTGGTCAGTATTTAGGTTACCGCTGGTTGGTGCTTAGGGTTACCATTAGTTGATGTTTTAGGTTGACCACTGGTTGGTGTTTAGGTTACCATTGGTTAGTGATTCACTCTTGGTCCATAACATGTAATGTGTGGGTACACGAATGTTATGCCAAAATGGTTTCATGATGTAGTGTGCATATAATCCTAGGGATCAAATCTAGAGTCATTACATGCTTTTGGTAGATTGGTTTGAGGGTCCCATCCACCAGAGTTGGTACATACCCTGTCATTTGACCATGTCATATCAAATGGAACGATTGGTATGCCAAACCCTTCCTACCATAAGGAATGGAGGTGCTCTAAATGAGTGAGCAGCTTTCTCAACTTAGGGCAGTTGTAAGGAAGATTGCCCTTAAATGATAATAGCAACTCAGTTTGCTAGTTCTAATGACAAGAAAGGATCCCAAATGATGCATTTGAATGTGTGCAGGGTGACCTTCAATTAGACCCAAACTAGAGATCTGAAGCTTACTCGGTAATCCTTTTACCACATTTTTTAGTTTAAAAAAATGTTTAAAGTCCCCAGTGGAGTCACCAGCCTGTGAGCCCCTCCCAAGTGTCGTGGAAAAGATCCAAAGGATAGAATCTAACTAGATGGGCCCGTTGATTAGTTTGTCACGGAAAAGTAAATTGACTAGTAGGAACCTTGTTGTAGTTCCTTTGTTGCATTATTTAATTAGTCCTGTCATGACTAGTTGTTTGATTAATTATTCTGATTACCAATTTATCAATTTTATGGCTCTCTTTAACGCTTAAGTGATATCTAGTTAGCTCTTTGAAGCGCTTTGACTGTGTATGTTGTGTTAGAGTTGCCACCTTAATTTATTTTTATTTTTTAGGAAAATATAAGGTAAAACCCCTGTGATTGACTCCTTTAGTGTGCCACAACGGATAAAATTCATGGCCTCGAATAGTTGGGCGGGGACTAGGTTTTCGGCTTCATTGCGTATGGATAAAAAATTTGTGTCCAATTGAAAGTCAAAAATTATTATTTTCACGGATGTCAAATTATCAATGCATGAACATACTTATAATGCATGGCAATATCTGGAATATTGTGCATTAAAAGTAAGTATCTGAAATATTGTGCATTAAAAGTAAGTAAATGAAATAAAGGTGTGTAATTCAGAGGGGAGCCTGAATCTATCCTTATTTATCGAGGATTTTAGGTCGTACAATACATTACCTTAAGTCCCAACTGGTCAACTCGGTTAGGGGCCTACTGCCTAGGCTGAAATCGATAGGTATGTCTTAGTACCTCATTTGTATGAGGATTAGGGCGCACAAAGTTCTACAATTGATCAAGATGGTAGGATTCTGAGGATACCACTCTTAGAGCAGACTTACAGGTGTGCCAACTAATTTTGGGCCTAGTTTGAAAATGGTTTTGTGGTCTTGATGAACAGACTGGGCTTTAGTTTGCCGAGTTGACTGGGCTTAAAGCTTGGATAGTGCTAGACGAACTAGGTTTAACAATTGATAAGGTTTCAAACGGACAAAGCTTAATTGACAAAGTCTAAGTTTAACGAATTATACCCTCATGCTTGTGACGCGGCCGAATCAGAGCTTCATGATTGTTGTTAACCAAAGAGGTTGAGTCTTCCTCCAATATTAATTAAGGTAGGACGTGAGGACCCGTATTATAGTCTTATATAATATTTTTAAGGGATAAATTATTAATTAATAATGAATCAACTAACTAGTAGCTTTGGCCTAAAAAAGGTCAAAGTGTGATTGAAAGTCAAAAGGGTCGACTTTTGAGAGTCAAGTTGGGCTTTAACTCCCCTAAAGAAGAAGACCAAAGTCGGACTTTATGGTTGTAGAATCATAAAACTAAGAATAAAAGTCATTGATGCTTGAGAAGTGTTTGATCAAGCAACAAGGGGTGAGGTAAAAGGGAGGGAGGACGTGCCTTTTTATAGGCAAAGGGCTTGGCTGGACTGCCTTGGCAGGTACTAGCCACCTTCCCACCAATAATGGCCACCCTCTAGCCGGTACCATCGGCTAAACACCTGGCAGCCATTGTTAATACTGTCAGCTAGGGGATAGTCGGTACCGCCGGCCAGGTGGTTGGTACCAACCAAGACAGTTTTATGCCTTTGCCCTTTTTAGCTTGACTTGGATCCTTCGCCTTCCACAGGTTCGCTCGGGGCCCAAATGATTTCTGATTGAGTTGATTATTGAGTCGTTGGAATCGTGATGGAATTTCCTAAGGCTAGGTTCTGAAATCATTATCAACAACTTCACATTTTATGCCACCGTTTAGCATACTGCACTCTTTATGTCGCTGCTTAGCACACCGCACTTTTTATGCTACTATTTGGCGCACAAGACTTTTCAAGTCATCCAGTCGTGGCGCAACATACGAAAGGATAACCTCCCCATGGGGAGCATTCCAAACTTTATGTTGCCGTTTGGCGCACTACAATTTTACACTACCGTTTGACGCATTGCACCTCTTTATGCTACCATTTGGCGCACTGCACCTTTACGCTGTCGTTTGCCGCACCACACCTTTAGGCCTCCATTTGGCGCACAAGTCTTTGTGCCGCTATTTGGCACATAACATTTTATTGAACCCGTCGTTTGACACAATTCACTTTATATTGAGTCGCAGGTTACAACATCCAAGCCATCCATCTGTGGCGCACCCAAGCCACCCAATCGTGGCACACCAACATAACACCTAAAGTGAAGCAATTCCAGATGTAACACCCACCGCCCAATCTCGGAGAACCGGATGACGGATGCCACATTCGGTGCCAGAGCACCGTCCTATTCTATTCATTAACTCCATAGTGTATATTAGAAGTGATTATTTTTCTGTGTGAAGCATGTAATTTACAATAATCAATAAAGGTTTTAAGGATGATCTTACGGAAAATAAAATTATGAAGGTAAATTAAAATTTTTCACAAGAGTTCCCTTTAAAAATTTACTTGACACAAAAAGAAAATTTACACACTTCTAATATCAACCTCCAAACCTCAACTCCAAATCATTGCAAAGGTCACGCAGCACTTCTAAAATTTAAGATCAAGTCATCTTATCATATTTTTATCCATTCAAGAAATAAATATATCATCATACATTCACCATTCAAATAATAATACTAAATCGGCCACCGATTTCATTAAAAATTTATTCAAATACTTACAACCTCAATATTATTCACAAGAGTCTATACATGCCGTGATTTACATTAGTATACATGTCCTCCCCAAGATGCTATATCTACTCTGATGCCCCTTTCTGGTCCCGACAGGTGCCCTCCGCTCCTAACCTGCGTGATATAAATCAATGCGTTGAGTGGAAGACTCAGTGGTGCTAAATAATTATAAATTAAAATATCCAAAGAACACCAAATAAATAATCTCAAACAATATACTTTTTAACACCGAAATCGTATTTATTAAATTCAAATATCTTGAAAGAACATAAGAAATTCACACCTAAAAAAAACAATTATACCAGCTCATTAAAAAGAAGAAAATATCGTAAATGGCAATATATTTTTTGGTTTCTTTATAATAAATTAAAATTTCTATTTTCATTTTACCTAAAGCTCATACCGATACCGAAAGAATGTAAGTAGAATCGATTGTGGCCTGTGAAAGCGCCACCCACCAAGCACATAATCGTGGCCTGTGAAAGCACCACCCACCAATCACACAATCATGACCTGAGGCCACCATGGTCTGTGCAAGCACCACAATAATAAGCGCGTCCACCTATTTATAAGGCTGATAACCCTAGCATATGATCATAGCTCCACCAATAATACGGGCTGATAACCCGAGCATGCTCATATATCACAATGCATCTCATCATACTACATGTCAATCACGTATGGTAGAGCTTAGAATAATTATATTCTTCCAAAATTGGTCTCATTTCTCACCCTCCATTCCTTATTTAAAACGTT